>JAQIWU010002314.1:0-12572 GCA_034696445.1 Isotomiella minor
ATAGTGATGCACTGTTGCAAAACCAATGGTAACTAGCGGACACAAGCTGGAGGATTTGTGTAGCAGACTACAATAAGCATAATACGGGGTTTTTGTGCTTATTCATTAGGAACAAGAAAGAGTGTAAAAATCTCTGGAGTTGCATCGCACGATTGTGGTGTTTTTTGTGTGGCGAATCTGCCAGCTCTCTCTTGAAGTCATAAGCTAAAACCACCAAAGCAAGCACAAGACAAGTGTGCTAAAGCCATTTAAATTCATGGCGAAACGTAGTTCGTCTTTGGTTTTAGTAGGGCCTGTAGTTCTTCCTTCGGTAGCAGAAAGCAGCGTTGTTGCTGGTGCTGCGGCTACAATATGCCAGCCATTTGTGTATGCAGCCATCCTCTATTATGGCTTAACCAACCGGAATAAAGCTATGAATGCTATATGCTCTTTAGCTTCTTCTTCACCGAAGAAGAATACATGTGGGCATACATTTATACCTATAGGTTATGTGTACTGCTTCCAAACACGACTGTGTGACAGGCGGAGGCTAACTAACTGACTTAGCGGCAGTCGAGAGATGTAATTTTTCAGTTAACTGTACGCCTCGCCAGTTCATTATCCATCTCATTCCTACCGCGATTTCCCATCAGTTCTCTTCCACAACTCAAGTCCAAAGCATTCAGTCGTTCCACTTAACAAACTGCTCTTCACTACTTTCCTCTGCTATAAAAGTTGTTTCACTCCTCCGAAGGAACAGTCGGTCAATTTCATCCCGGTGTTTATCTCATAGGAAACATTTCCTCTTTCTCCCCCTGAAAAAACCAAGGAGGTAAGGAAAAGTTTACTTCCAGTTTTAGTTGAGCCAACCACAATTTCACTGCCGCCATAACTCCACCACCATACCAACAAAGTACAGTCTCACCATCATCATCATTATCATTTTCATTTTAATTATAAAACAATTGTGCACTTTTGGCTTCTGGTCTCTGCGCATTCTCAGTCATTCGAGGTTGCATGAGGTAAACACTTGAGACATTGCGTGATGCATGATGAACTTTCACGGGCATATGCAGAAAAGTTTTTCAACTTTTGATTTAATTGGAAAGAATGGCATAGAAACAAATTTTGATGTCAAAGGTTTAAGCTCAGCATTATTATCAGCAGCAGATATTCAATTTTGGTTATTACCCCCTATGCATTGGTATCAAGCATTAGTTTGTGAGACAAGCTCAAGCGCAAGTAAGACATGGAAGTATATAACAGTCGTGATAAGTGTTTACAATTTGATCCATTTCATGTCTGCATGTGGTGTGGAGTGAGTTCGTATCCCTCACACACCAAGGAGAAAGGTCACGTCAGGAATAATAGCACTTCTTTATTAGATTCACTTTTGACGTTTTGACTAAGCAGTAGGTATCTATCCTACCCCGGCCTCACTCTTCTTCAATTTAGATATCAGATTCTCTTTCATTGGGCCTCTCTCTTTTTATTCTTTGCTCTGGATGTTCTCAGTACTAATTAGAGCACGTTGTCTAATTTTTGATACATGAAGGAGGAGGATGATAACTGTAGATAGATATTATTTAGTCAGGCTCTTCTCTGTTCTACACAAGAGGCTTAACTGTTTCTCTTTCTTATCTCGGTCTTGAAGCTGTGCTGCTGGAAGAGAGATGTGCTTGTCCATTCTTTCTATTCTTAATGTTATTAGCTCCTTTTCTACGACTTAACTAACGTTTGTTTGCCATCTCCTCATCTCATTTTGTTTCATCTCAAATTATGACGACATTGACTACTGAGATGGGATGATAAAGAATGGCTTTTTCAATACTCTTCTTCATAGCTCTTAATTCCTCAAGATTATCATGCGACAAGCATCTTTCATTCTACATCTTAAAAGAACGGATCTATTTTGATCTGGATGCAAAATAAAATATAAAAAAACCCGGACGAAATGTGTTTCAGGGGACAAATACTAAAGGAGAAAGCGCATAAGTGTATATCATCATAATAATGAGACAGATGAAGACTATATGATCATGATCGTCGTAGTAGTAAAATCAAACTGTTTTACTCATTATTATTATTATAGTTGTTATTGTCGTTACTAAATTAGTAGCTGGTGAATTTTTCACTCCTGCTATCTCAAATAACTGGGTAAAAACATAGTAGGTATGTATGAGAAAATTGTATCATATAATTCGGTATCGTGCTTGCACAAAATTCTTATTACAGCTATCAAGATGTTTGTTTACTTGTAAAATCACGTACACTTATTTAAATGAGTCCATTCACAATTATGAATTCAATCATATTCTCATAGCTCATGTTTATTGCGAGGAAATAAATGCATGCTCTAAGAACAACATGGAAATAAATTAGTCTATGCATAAGAACTAGATTGAAGGACTGTATTCATATTTAGGTATATTAATTGTTTAGACGAGACGAAAACTTGCACCTTTTCAATTCCTACCAAAAATCAAATCAGATTTTTATTGACCAAGCAAATGTTTCAGCATTTACAGTAATTCGCTTCCATAATCGCGACCCTCCAGTCCAGATTGTTTACTTACATTATTTGCACATTACAATCATTGAGTGGTAAGTGCATATGAAAAACAAAATACAAACAAACAGGTCTTGATATAAGGATGAATTGAGTCTGAGTTGAATGAGTAAACACGAACTTTGGATAGACAAAGATGAACATTATTTTATCAAAAGCTGCATAAGTCCAGTCCAGATATCAAAATAAAATCAGCCCCAATTATTCATTTTTATAGAGTCTTAAAAAATGGGAAACATGCATTGTGTTTAAATATAGATTTGATCTTGGTTCTTGTGAACTTAAGAAGTTCCTTCCTCGTCAAAACAAAACCACGCAAACAAACACTTTTCTTTATATTTAGCTCTCCTTTCTTCTTAAATACAAAGGAGAAAGCCTGTGTGCGTCACAAAAATATGCAGACAAACGAAACATGGTTTGTGTTTGTATGGGGTTCGTGTGTGAAGAATGTCCAATAATGTCCGTGTGTGCTACAACCACAATAGCTTAAAAGTATGAGACAAAAGACAAAACAACAACGCAGTGGATTGGGCTTGGTGGTTCGCAAAAAACAAAGCCCTTGACTTTGACTTTTTCTCTTGTTTACATCGCGTTAGTGTAGCATATGCATTAGTATCCAGTTCATAAGAAACAAACACTGCCAATTTGCTGCATGCATACCTTCAGATAGATGCAACTTTACAAAGAAATTGTATATGTGCTTGTGCAGGTGTGTGTTTCTACAAATTGTATTGTTATTGGTAGGATAATAATGGCAATAACAAGAGTATTTTTGTACCCAAGTCATGTGGAGTTTGTGATAGGTATTTATCAAGTGTTGTGGGAACAAGTTCAATAAATGCCCACTGTATTTTCCATGGAATTGCATAAATTAAGTTACATCCACTTAGTTTCATGTGGATGGAATCTGTTTCAATGACAGAAATTCAATTGCACCGATTTAAACCAATTGATTGCTCACACTGCAAAGAAGAATAACACTCGCTCCCAGTTTTTTTAAAAGTCTCATGTGGAATGACAGAGAATCCTCATAATGCCACACAGAGATGAATAAGGTTGCACACTCCCTGAACAACTTGTCTGGTTCATCATGATCATCAATAATTGGTTCCATTGGGCACATTATGTTCCTGGCTTAAGCCAGAATAAGTGTCCGTTCCGTGTGGAAAAAGGATGAGCATATGTGGGGAAAAATGATAAAATAGATTGTCGTCACACAGAGATCTGTTCATCATCTTCAAATCTTGAAGTACCAGGCCGCATGAGAGAGCAGAACAGATATGGAATTGGATTGCAGCAGATAATTTGCCACAGATCCAACCTCACTAATCTGAAGGCACATGCGGCACATCTCAGGCATTCCAACAAATACCAACTCTTCTGCAATGTGTGTCTCATAATAGGTTTGAGCTGGGGGGTGAAATCATTTTATTACGTGAAGCAGTCGTGGCTTGCCACCATCGCTTTTATTAAAATATTAAAGGTTATTATTATACTCAAGTAATTTGCACATTTACACTTACGGTTCACCAAAACCAGAAGTTTTGGTCGCAGGCGTTGGTGATGGTTGACTGTTTTGCTGACAGAGGAGCAATATTTGCGTATAAAAACAACTCATCTTTGCAACCAAATCACCCATAGATCATATACCTATGAGGGTGCAGTAGTAAACGACCGTGGAGTTTACTTAACTGACGATGAAAAGTAGTTTAGCGATGCAAATGAAATAGGGACTCAGCATCTGTGTCCTGAAATTACCGGCATGGAACTCGTCGTATAACGACTGAATAGATGGTCATAAAGGAAGGAAGACGAACAAAAATTATAGCACGATTTAAATTTATTCATGATTCCGTTTTATGCTCAGCTCAAGCTTAAAAAAAGCTAATTTATTTTGAAGTCAGTGAATTATCTCATCTTGAATTTGCCATCTCATTAACTTTCATTACAAACAGATATGTAGGACGGAGTGAAGGGTGACCCAAAGTCAATCGTGCGTCATAAATATTAAATACATGAAAAAGAAAAGGACAAATGTACGATTTCCATTTTTCAGTCTCTCCAAATAGAATTGACACTGCTTAAACCTTGGTATTTCAATGGATAGGCTTAATTTTTTGACGAATGGAATTTTTTGAGAGGACTAATTGCGCAACACGATGATGGAGCCATTGTTTTACGCTTAGACCAAATAAATAAGTTCTAAGAAATGTCCGGTGCCAAAACAACGCCGAGTTTATAATTTCGTACAGAAGCGGTGGTACCTTGACTTGACATGTTTGTGCTTTCCATGCCATAGCAACTGAATGAAGCGACTTGAGGTGACAAGTAAAACTTCAATTATTCTCGCATGGGGCAGCCATAGGCAATTGACATACCCAGTTTTAGCCAGTTTAGTCGGCGTCTCGTGAAGAGGTGAATATTATGCACAATGGGAAAAGAAATTGCTTTGCTGGCAAAAGCAAAGCAGCAGCCCAATATTGGCATACTGATAATTATAACTTTTTCAATGTGTCACAGAAATATAAGACCTGCACAGTTATAAAAAAAATCAGTTTTTATGAGGTCGACTGTTCATGAAACCTGACACATTAATAAGTGATGTCTGGAAGGAAATGTCGCACAAAAAGTAAACTGCGACTGCATATAATTTCTCAGGAAAAGAAATTCGCATTATTGACGCTGACTCATTACTGCATTCCATTTTCCATTCCAGCTCCCATAAAATTTAAAGTCCATATGGAATTAAATGCAGTAAATATTCGTACCAGAAAGTGGATGGGCTCTTTACGGAGTATAAAAATTTAGTATTTTAGAGGGCGATTTCTATTTTTGTGCCATGGAGGTTAGCTCTCTGCAATAAAATGGTAGGACAGAGAGCAAAAAATTGAATCAGATTAAAATAACAATGCAATATGCAATGCTCCCAAAAGTCTGTATAGGGGAACGTGGGGTTGCCATTTCATAGCACCTATTGCATAGAACTGCTCATTTATTTATGCTGTAGCTTGGCTGGCTGGTGCTGGTTCAGTTGTTTGTCAAAGATAAGCTGGAGAAAGACCGGGATTGCATGGTAAAAAATGTGGGACAAAAAATGGCTTCCACATTGCCTTCTTCCGTTGCAAAAGAGAGCCTTGTTCTTGCATTGGCAAAAGACTGTAAGCATGAACTTGAAGAAGTTCAGAAGTGGTAGAGATTGTATATCTGGCGATGGAGTTTTGTACATACAGTTGGGTTGGTGGTGGTGGTGGCAGAATGGTGGTTCGCACGACATGACAATAAACACAGAGAAGGAAGCGAATAAATTCAAGGCGTCAAAAATAGATTTGTGAGGAAGCAAGGCGATTTTTATTCCACACTTCTTCCGCTGCCACATTTTAAGTAAGTATTCAAGATGAGACGGGCCAGTCAAGACCGACGACTAAGCTCTGATGCTACCCGCAAACGGAGTATGGAATGGGTGCGACGTGGAAGTATGGAGGTCACGAAGCTTGGACCGGTATGACAAATGAAATAATATAATGCCCACACACATAACACCGAAATGACTCTTAACGTTTGTGTCTTCTTCGTTGTCCTCTTCTCTACTATTTTCTATTCCACTCACATGCCTCTCATTGCTTGAACGACCTGGACACATGAACCTCTGAGAATACTTTTTAATACAATCATCCTCAAGTCGATGTCACAATTACGACCTCTTTCAAACTCTAATTCTATTTCCTCCCCTTAAACAAAACCTCATTTCATTTCATGCCCGATACTTTTCCCTCACTTTCACCCAGCCAAAAAGAAAGTCGGAAGTAAAGAAGAACAAAACTCCCAGTCCATTCCCCCTCCACGCCCATTAACCTAATAAAATAAAAGTCAGTCAGTCATCCATGAAAACCAATAGTCGGAAGAAACATTGCTGTCAAATTGAGTATTTCAATTTCTTGAATGTGCCTACAAAATGACAACGACAACCTTAGGCGTGTAAATTCCCTTCATCAGTCAATCAGACAGAGTCATTAATGTATCTTTTTTCCAGTAGGAAGCAGGTAATAATGGTACGATACGATACGATTAGACTCGATGACATGGCTTTCCAATGTCGATTATTCAAACGAGGGACTTGTGTTTTATACGGAAACATGTCTGTTTGGAGTGAAGAGCTTTTTATCAGCATTTTTGTTTTATTTTCCGGGTTGACTTTATACTTTACGCTTTTCTTGTGAACAAAGGAAAGTTAAGTTATAGATGGAGTACTCGGTGCAAAATATTGTACTGAAATTCCCCAGGTATTATTGACACTCTTTCTACCACTGCTTTTCCGGACACTTTTGTTTGCAATTATTTCAAATGTTTAGAGACATGACATGACAGGGAAGGTTTTTTGGGCGGATGTCGTATCTGTGTGCTCAGTAAATCTCTCGTACTGCCATTGTCTATGCTTTTAGAAATTAAAGTTGTTTTCCTCCTCCATCTTTCCATGTTATTTATAGCGGAATGGAAACATTAATTTGGAGAAATGTGACATCTTGATTTTGAATGTTTTCTTTTTTGTACATTTGCAGAAGCACATTGTGCCTACGGAACGATGCGGTCCACTCAGCGTATACGTGCAGGTAAATGAATTTATAAGTAATTTCCCAAATGAGTAATTATTACCATGCAAGCCTTGGCAAAACTCATACCCGAAGGAAGGAGGAAACTCGTTCTCCGTTTTCGAATCTTTATTTTATTTACTTTTTTTTGTCATAAATCAAGCGCACTCCACCAATATTCCATGGAACATTTGTCGTGGTTTCTTTTTTAGGGACTATGGTTTAGCGATCTCTTTTGAAGTTACTTATGCAGGCGCATACTTTTAGTCATGGTAGACAAAGAGAACGACCGAGTAAATCAATCTGATCATCATCAACGTGAATTACTTTTCTTTCTTCTTCTCCGTGGAATCGCCATAAATTGGCTGAGGCATTGTATCGATTTCCTCCTTCTTCTTCTTCATTCTATTTCTTGTTTCCCCACTGGTTTGGCTTTTACCTCATTTTCATTTAGTGTTGTAGACGTCAAGACTTGTTTAGAATTTAGAACAGTGTTATTGATCCCATACTTTTCTCTCGCTCCACCATTTTTGTCTGAAAATATGAAACGTATCAGAGTACAAGGATGTTCCACTCCGCACTCTTGATAAAAATGTTTAGTTTATAGCATCTTAATCTGGCATCATTCCTATTTTTTATATGAATATGAAAAAAGTTCAGTCGTAGTATTGAGCAGGATTGGGAGGCACTTTCTTTTATCCCAAGTTCATTGGGTTGATCTCCCACACACATGTCAAAGATGCTTCGGACGCCTATGACATATGGCTTAATGCATGGTTAATTTAGTGAGCTTTGTCTTACCATGTTTTTTCATTTTATAGGGAGACCTTTCTCAGCAGGACAAGCGAGCTATTTTTCTGACTGTCCACGACCTCGGATGCAACCGTAAGTGCATAAAACTGTAGAAATAATGTGATGGCAATAACGATATTTTGTAGATACTTCGTTCCATGACTTTGTGGAACATCCATGCATGACGGAGATCAAAGAACGATCGGTTTTCATCCATGTGGATATTCCTGGACAGGAGGACAACTCGGCTGACCTTCAAGATGAGTAAGTGGAAGTCAAACTTAACGTCTGTATAAAAATGCCTGACTAATTTGTGGATATATAGTTTCCACTTTCCAACGATGCAAATGATTGGAGAGGACTTGGTAACTGTTTTGGATTTCCTCCACATTAAATACGTCATTGGCTTGGGCGAGGGTGTAAGTTATCAGTACAAAAATCATGAATGTGGCTTCTAATTTGCATTTTTCATTTCATGAAGGCTGGTGCAAACATTCTTTTGCGATTTGGAATGGCCCATGCTTCACGGTGCTTGGGACTCATCTTGGTAAATGTCACTGCTGGAAAAACTTCGGTTATGGATTACTTTAAGGACAAGGTAAGACCATTCGTACTTTATAAAGATGGAGCAATGGCCCAATTTGAATTGTCATTTACAGTTTATGAATTGGAAACTTGGCTCTGTTGGACACAATCCGAGCACTGAGCAGTATCTGGTTTTCCACAAGTTTGGACATGTAAGTTCGTATTTAAGGCTGTGCAAAAGGAACTTTTCTCTGCACTTTGTTAAAATGCTACAGCACGCATTGAACTATTGTTGAATAGATAATTTGCACAGTTTTAAAAATCAGTTTCAATTCAGTTTTGAGCTCTAGGAAAAATGATGGTTTAATCATTCGGACACATAAGAATATACCAACACAACACTCCAGTTGTTTTTACTTTTGAACTTTAATAAGCTTTATACTTTACATACAAGGAATATATTTGTCCAGTCTTTGTCCAGTCCAATAGGCATTTTGTTTCAAGCGTAGCTCAAAGCTCAAGCACTTTGATAAAGAAAACAATTTGAAACCTTTGGAAGCCTTTAAAACTGAATAGTCACACAATCGCGTTGCCGATCGAATTCAATACGTGGGTTAAACCCATCTAGGTCCGTAGAACTGATTGTCAACAGGTACCAATCCTCGGATTATTGATGAAGACCGTTATAAACGTTGCAAACGAGTTTGTTTAAAGATGACTTAATGTCCTGTCTTCTGATGCTATCTTCAGAAGAGACTTAGTTAATATTTTTCTTCTTTTTATGTTCCTGTCGCTCTCGACCTCTTTACATCCCACAGAAAGTTGAGGAGGTAATTTGTCCTATCTCTCATGATTCTTCACTAATTTCTACTTTCCTCTAACTATCTTTCTCACAACTATTTCACTAATACCTATAGAATAGTCCTTTTAACTCAGTTTTGCATGACGGATTATAGAGAAAATCCATTTTAGAAATCAAAGAAGAAGGGTTTTCATTAACACTTTATGTTTCTATTGTAAAGGAGGACTGCTTGGCTTCTCGCATCTCTGCATCCGGCAACTTAATTGTAATAACTTTTGCTATGACGCCGTTGTACAGAAATTGACGTAAACTCTCCTCGATTGCTCTAATTTTTTGCGTGGAATGTTGTATGATCTATTCACATTCTTCCGTTCTTTCCATGTCCCACAATTCCTTCAACGTGTGTGAAAAGTGTGGCCTTTTTGTTCATTTTGCACATTTCTTTTTTGTCTCTTTCTATTATGTCCTACTTTCATCCAAATCCTTACATTCCGAGATTTTGTTCCTCAACGTTTTTCAATGCATTTCTGATTTTTCATTGAATAATTCATTTATTAAATGCCAGTCGAGTTGGAGTTAGCGCTTGACTCGGTTTGGTTTAATCCTGGTAGTTGTACGTCGTCAATGTATGTCTTCGCCGAAGATTGCAATTGAGAGCACAATTGACTCCTCTGCTTTGTGCTGAATGACTCACAAAAGTAGCTGTGAAAATGATAACTATAAATGTATCCTCAATGTATGCCTGGCTGCCCAGTTGGTGTACTGTATAAATGTTGGGACTGCGGTAACACTTACTTACAACCAAGTGACGCTTGTTTTATTTAATAATATCCCCAGAATAGTATTGTCTTAGAAGAGAAAGCACAAGCTATAGGAATAGAAAAAATAGCAATTGTAGGCCCCCTCCAAGACCAAACTACGTCAGAAGTTTGTCCATAATCTCACATGATTTGTTTAATTGGTGTACAGCAACTTGAAAACGACCAGGACGTGGTGAAGGACCGTGAAAAGACCATTCTGGACTACCAGGCCAAGCTGAGGTCTGCAATCAATGCGAAAAATTTGAAGATGTACGTCAACGCTTTCCTCAAGTAAGTCCATCCCGAAGAGACATTAGTGATTTTTAGGATGTTTGTTTATCAACACAAACTTTCTCTCCACACACAGTCGGAAAGACATTACGGGGCAACTTGAAAAGAACTTGAAGATTGATACGCTGCTCTTGGCTGGAGCCAAAGGTTCATACGGGTCCACTGTGGCTAATCTTCATGCTTTGATGGACAAACAGAAAACCCAATTGCTGAAAATCGATGATGTGGGAGACGTTATGAATGAGGCCGTAAGTTTGTATTTGATTTGTAATACCTCCATGACTGAGTCTAACCTCACTTTTGTATACTTGTAGCCGGAGAAAGTGGCTCAGAGTATTTTGCTCTTCTGCAAGGGGCAAGGACTGTTGACTTCTGTGGCTATGCCTGGAATTGAGCGATCACGCACTTGCTCTGGGGGCGAAGGCGATGCGCCTGCTGCACAGTTGCTGCGACAAAGAACAATGAGCATGGAAGAATATGACAAGCCAAACATTCGCAGGCTGTCCATCACTACCATTCAGCAGAAGGAATAGAAGCCCTGTGCTTTTTGCATATTTGAAAAAAACAAAATTGCTTCGATGATACAAAAATTATTTCATTTTATTATTTATTTAAAGGCTTCTCTAATTATAAGACAACATAGCTATGAATCAATCAACTAGCTTTCTTTCCACTATAAATTAAACCTTACTATCATCATGATATATAAAACAAAATCGAGTAAAATTCAAATCAGTAACATCATCCGAAGAGTGTATGAGGATTTTATGATCGTATAGTAGTGGGTTATATTGTTAATGCTACACTACTGGTAGCCTAAATTATATTATTATTATTAACATTCAGTGCAATTACCTATCATCATTATAGGAATGCGTTTGAGCAGCTATGCTATACAAGAAGAAATTGAATATGCAAAAGTGTTATACACAGTTATAGTAGTTTCATATGTACAAGTTTACAAAAATATTATTATATATTATGCCTATTGTAATTGACGACGTTTTGGGGCAGGTTGAGAAAACAGCTAAAAAAAGGCAACGACTTTGGTGATGAATGTGTGATGCCTCTCTGCATCAACGACACGTAATGTGAAACATGTCTTCTTTACAATACTTCTTCTTCTAGACAAACATGATAAACTTTTTCTTCTTGCTGTGTAAAAAAATGAAATACTAAAATTGATTCCTTTTCATGTTGTAGTGCAGTACAGTACAGTTATTACATTTACATTACAATTTTACAGTAACAGAGAATTAAAGTCTACCAGTCGCACAAAAAAGCAAACAAGCACACACATATACAAAACAAATAAATCCAGAAATTTTGTAACGAAGCATTCTTTCCATGTTACATTAAAATTAGACAAGTCAGCCTGCTGCGGTGCAAATTTTGCCTGAAAATAACCTAATGTTTAGACATTTGTACGTTGTACTGTACATTAGGTATAGAGAAAGTAAAAATGCATCAGAGTCTTTGTCAATATTGTACTGCATTGTAAAGCATAAATTCATAATAAAAATACTTTGAGGGTGAAAATGTAAACTTTTTTGAGGATTATGAGATGACAGAATTGTAAATCTTTCTTGGCTTGAGTGACGGTTGAGTTGTGTCAATCCAATCCAACAATGCATTAGCATATAAACCCATAAATTTTCCTTTTCACAAATTCACCTCATCTCCAAAGTCTCTTGCTCTCCCACCACCCTCAAATAAATCAGACTGACAAAGTCCTCCCTTCCTTCTAGTTTTATTATGATCGAATTGGTGACCCTAAGTAGAGGGAGATAGCCATTGGTATCCACTTTTTGATTTTTGAGGAGGTGTGGTTCCCTTTTCCGCCGTTCCAACCACCCCCCCTGACCCACCGCCATTTTCCACGGCCCTTCTGGCCAGTGTCCTTCCTCTGCGTGGTCCTGACCTGACCCTGACAGGCTCAGGACACGCTCCCGTGGCCTCTGTCTCAGAGTGTGATGATGATTATACGAGTGGTTTATAACCCTAATGCTTTTATGCTATATAAGAAATGGAATGAATGAATGGGGTGAAAGTGAGACATGGCTTTTTTATGAATTCATTTATTTCCTTTTGAATTCATAATTTTCATTGAAGATAAAAGTATTGGGTTGTTTAACCCTTTTACCCTTGCCGAGAAGAGATGGCGTGGCACCCCTCTCAGCTCGTCCACGGCTGCTTCCAGCTTCATCACCACCACCACCAACGCTGGA
>JAQIWU010002315.1:0-12572 GCA_034696445.1 Isotomiella minor
ACCAGCAGGAGCAGGAGTGTGGAGAAAGTAAATAGATTGAATGAGTGGAGAAAGTTAGTTCAGAGAGAAGACCCAAGCCACCCACCATAACCACAGCCCATTTAGCACAGTCAGGTCCTAATAATATGTGGTAAATAACGTACATTATTATAAGGCGGGTGGATGCATACCCCTTTTTCGTTATTACATACTTTCTCCCGGCGGCACATGACCAGCTTCCCTGTGCCACACCGAAATTAGAATTTAATCCCTACACTGCCATTTATAGCGTGGATTATTATATTTACATAGGCGCATTATTATTTTGTTGGAAGGATGGAAGACTAGATGTTTACTGGAAAAATAGTCTGATATAGGATTTGGATTTACATCCGGCCAAAGATAGGCAGTACCTTATGACCGTTTGACATTTATCAGCCTTCACCGCACCCATCACTCTCTCATCTCATTAGGTTCATTACTTAAGAGGAGGAAAAGGTCAATAGGCATCTCTAAATTTGGACATTGCACCAATTTGGTATTGGCGAAAGCAGCAAAGTTTCTGCACAACTTTTTAATTTTAAAAAGATTGAAATGATTTTTCCAGCGTCAAATTTCATGAAGATTTTTTTGCAACCAAACATCTCAGCTACGCATTAAGTGTTACCATCAGACAGGCATATTTTTAGCAAGGCGTCCACAACCACATCCGTATTGTAGGTTTTGCTTATAGCCAACCCCCGTCCACGTATACTTCCAACTTTCTCCACAGTTCCCACTTTCTCCGCACAATACCAACCCAACTCCCCAGACGCTTCGACATTCATAACGTATCAACAAAACGAGAGCTTGAATGGCAAATAACCTTTACTACTTCCTCTTATGTGGAGAAAATCCTATTTATAATAAACTTCGTCATCTTCAGTTCTGCGAAGAAAGAAAGTAAGTAAACAGGGTACCCATACATACAAGGTACACGTCATCGTTGCCATCCTCCCAATCCTACAACTCTTTCTTTTTCCTTCCTTCAGAGCTCCGTCAATTCCCGAAAAGAGCACCGAATAGAAATTGAAGTCGGTTGGATTTAGATGGAGTGAGTAGACAGACAGAGACACCATAAATAAACGAGTGGGTGGGTACTAGTCAAAGGTAAACCCTTTGATTTTATTTCATTCATTGTGTGGTAGAAATGAACAGACGACAGTCAGTTTAGAAGACTGCAGGGTAGACAAAAGAGGGAAGTTATATGGCAAACAAGAAGAAAAGTATATAAAAGTCAGTAAACATAAACGATGTAAATTGACTAAAGTGAAAAGTCAATCGTAAAATGTAAAGAAAGGAGAAAAGAGAGAAAGTTGGCAAACTTTCACCGAAACTTTCTCTTTCATGAAATGCGGTGTGAGTCAAAGTGCAAAAAAGTTCAATCTCGGAGCAAAAATTGAATTTATTTTTTGTTTGTTTCTTAATTTATTGCAACTTTATTGACGTTGACGTTAATAGTTAAACCATACTACGCAGTCACAATTCAAATATCTTTTGTAACCTTAAAAATACAAAAAAGAAATGCTTTTCAGTTCAAAGCATGTCATATCATTACTTTTTTACGTGCATTGCATCACGTGCGATTACCCGAAAATGAAAGAAGATTGCACCTCTCGAGTCTTTTTGCCAAAGAGGGTAAATTACTACAAAAGAACTTGACTTGGAGAGGATTACATGAAGAAGAGGTATGTAGAAGAATTAAGACATGCAGTCCGTTCTTTCTGTTACTTTATTGCTGGCTGCATTATCATTATCATCATTATTATTACGATGATGATGATGGGAAGTTATAAGATGGGTTAGGGAGGTACGAGTACGAGTAGGAGTGCCTACCAACATTGCACAGTTAATAACAACATCCTATAAAGGTTTGATTGCCAACCAGGTAAAAAATAGTACAGTTATGTTATCCTATCCCTCCCTACATCATGGCTTCAGAGAGACTGGGACTCTGCTGTGTCTGCGCGAAAAGAAAAGAGCGTGCTGAAAACTAAGCCTGTTAAAGCTCAACTTAACCTGGCTCATCTTAATCATTTTTGCATGAGTTCAATACTCGCTTCCATCCAACACAACACACTCAACGTTTCTAACTTAATGAACACAATAAACTCTTAAGGAACATTTTGCCGCTTAACAATGAAACAACGTACAACGTGTCGGGGAATAATAATTAAGAAAAAAAA
The DNA here is from genome assembly GCA_034696445.1 of Isotomiella minor. Lineage (NCBI taxonomy): Eukaryota > Metazoa > Arthropoda > Collembola > Entomobryomorpha > Isotomidae > Isotomiella > Isotomiella minor. The sequence goes on from JAQIWU010002315.1 coordinate 2,205, forward strand.
TTATAGTAATAAAATAATACCCTGGCTTTGGATTGGATGAACTTTGCCTTTGATGCAAAAAGATGGTAATAATAATAATGGGCATGTATAGCAAAAAAGTTAAAATTGGTTGGAATGGTAGGGTAGGTTTTTTGTGGCACAATTCTGACATTGTACCCGCATCATGTGAGGAGGGTTTATAAGGGCTTTTACGTAATCGGATGAAGCTGTCTGTCTACATTTGTTTTTATCATGCCAGTGATGGTCAGGATAAGGCTGTAGAAATAATGTACAGGATAAGGCATTGTTACTCTACTCCTAGAAAATTACTGTAAAATGCGTTATATAATCAATTAAGTCTATTTAATGATAAACGAGAAAAGAAATGACAACAATATCTAAAATTAATTTGTTTGAACCCTCATAAAACAAATTGGCATCAAAATTGACAATTTCTGAAAATACTGCTGAACATATTGCACATTGAATTCAACTGTTACAAACAATCGTTTTGTCTGTACAGTTACATATCACACCCACAAAAGAATCACATCCTCCGATTTATATCTTTTACCATTATCCTTGCTAAACCGCAACCTATTAAGGAGAAAAGGAATAAAACAAAGCCTAGCCAAAAAAGGAAACAAATCGCCTTAACAATTAAGAAAACGTCTACCTGATTCATCATTACAAGTCACAACAACAGTGGCCATGCCAAATTCAAAACTTTTTGAAATGACTCAAAATGTAATGCTCTTGGACAAGTCAATTTTGGCAATTGGTTAAAAAAAGTTTTCAGATTGCCATATCATATCATTCCATTCCGTTGCATTACACACCCTCACAAAAGGATTGAAGACAAGTTTACTTTACTTTACCCCTGTCCACTACTGTCTCTGTATGCCAAAAAGTTTGCAACTGCTCGTCTACCCATCCATCCACCCACTCTCAAACTATTTTATAATGCAGAGAGTTGAACAATTATTTGAACTCATCCCTACTGACTGACTACACATTTATTATCATCATCAAATGATGATACAAAGAACAAGGCAGAGTGTAAAGTTTGCACACACCATAAGCTAAAAACACAGGAAGAAATAAAGGTGGACCTGGTTACTGGTAAGTAAAGGGTTGAGGAGAGAGAGATGAGTTCGAGTTGTTGAGTGTGGACTAGGAAGAAGAGAGTCTGCCAGACTCTCTGGGCTACTATAACATAGCACAAAACATAACGTTATTTAGCAAACTAAAAACTGTACATTTGCTTTATTGCATTTGCATTACACCACGATAACTGAATACGATGTGATGTAACCTAAGCCAGGCTTCTTTGGTTTTTTGGTTTGGCTTTGGTGGTTCGCATTTGCTGGCTTTATACCATTATACCCGCACTTTGTGAGGTAGACTGAGTGTGAGTAAGTTAAGTTGACTGTCATTGTCATTCATTCATTCACAAATAAACCTTCAACTTCAAAGCTTGATTTGGTTTTATTGTGAAGAAAGTGAAAGAGAAAGCAAGGAAGAAAGAAAAAGGGAAATACTCGGATCCTTTCCTTTACTTTCACCGCTCTCCTCCTCTTCCATCCTGGAGGAATATCTCTTCTACCCGGAAGGAAGGTGTACTGACCGATACACAAGATAGGTAGTTAGATAGCCAAGGTCTAGAACGAATATATCTCTCTGCTTTTTATTTCGGGAAGGGATAATAAACCAACCAAACCAGCTACCTTGTAAGGTGTAGGTTTAAAAGTGCATAGAATCAGAGAGACTTTTTTTTCTGGAAGGAGAAAGCTTTTGCTTTACAGCCAAATCGAGTTGGCTAAAAAGTTTTTATCTCACCAACCAAAACCCGACCAACGATCGTTTCGTACGTTCGTACGACCCTACGTTGTTGGTGAGGTTTCATTCACTTTCTTTCACAGAACGGAGGAGGGAGCGGCAGGAAGAGAAAGGAAAAAGGAAAGGAAAGTGTGTGTATTTGTGCGAGTGTCTCTCACTCTCTCTTTCAACTTTCTCCTTTACATATATTCCACCCACACTACTGTTTACTAGCCTTCTGAATCCACCTTTTATCCTTTGTCAAAAAAAAAAGCATTCTTTAATATCCTTCATTTTCTATTGTATCAAGGAAAGGATCACATTCCCAGTGTGCATATCGCATCACAAATATTCAAAATCTCTGGAGTTTCTCATCCAAATTTAAACGTCTTTTGGGTTGATTGCGAAGTGCAAAAAAGTTTTGTTTCAAGTGATTTTATATGGAGAAAGTAGTAAAGTGCAAATCTTGTGGAGAAAGCAGTGATACAAGCAAATGAAAGATAAATACCCCCGTCGTCATGCCCCCACAACCAAAAGGGATATGAAAAAAGTTGTTTTGAAAAAGTGATTTTTGTGCACATGTGAAAATTTAATCAGCAAGAAGAAAAATGCGACTCACATTAAGGAAAAACGGCAAATTGTGGTTTCATAAATTCAAAGTGGAGAAGTAGACAAATTATATCTCAACAAAAAAAGATTGACAACAAAAGTTTTTTGTAATTTTTGTTTTAATTTTTATTCGATTGGATTTGACAACTTTATTATTTTCAAAATTGTTGGATAAAAGAAGTTACCAATTGCAATCCACCCACCGAGAAATAAATAAAATTACCATTCGTGTTTGAAAAAAAGTCACTTTACAAAACGTTACCAACGGATCATCCAAATCATCACATTCATCTCCAGTCATCCCCACCACCTCCTCCTCCTCCAAGTCCACGCCCAACCACCAGTTTTTTCCACACGGTCGTAGGTGGTCAAGAAGAAGAAGGAGGAGGAAATCGCACAAGTTCGTTCCCACATAAATGGGAGGATGAATCTAGGATGCCGAGTACAATACGAGGTAAGAATTATCTAAATGCCCAAAAGATGCCTTTTTTAAAATTTAAATTTTTGCAACAAAAAAATGCGTGTGCGAATTTACGCACGCATAGAAAGAAAGTATAAAGAAAGGAGCATTTTATATAACTACAAAGCATCATGTTTTAGTCAAGAATGTGACCCCAAGTCTCAAAGTGCCCCACCCCCATTTTCATTTACGATTTGCAAAAATTTCCAAAATATTTACAACGGTACATTGACTCGGAGAGGGCAATACACTCTGGGATACGTATGGCATAGTCAGTCTCACAACGGAAGCATGCAATCCACACTCCTTCTCTCTCTCGCACACACACACACACACAACATAGACTCTGCTAAAAAACCACCACCACCGCCAAAGAAGCTAAGAGAGTACCGTAGCACAGAGAGTTATGTCATTTATTGATCTGAGTGAGCAGTGTTGCCGAGTCCAACAAAACATTTCATCAAAAGCATGGAGAAAGTTAAAGAATTTAAGCCGGAACTCAAATTACCAAAATGACAACCCTTTTTCATAAAATGTTAAAAACTTGGAGTCGTTGCAACTTTGTTAAAAAGACGCTGTTAAAGACCTTTAGGATGGAATGAGAGAGGCGGTCTGGCAACCACGAGTAGAGTGAGGGCAATGACCGGGATCCCGTTAACTTGGGTTTGGTGTGGTGGTGGTGTAGCTATGGCTTAGTAAGCCTGGCCTTAGCAAGGACGACTCTCCCAACTTAAAAAGAAGAATGGAGCGAGTACATATTTGGTCATGGGATGTGGCCCAGGGTGTGTGGGTGTGGGAAAATTGTTTTGGCATTCTATTAAGAATTGATCAATTAACCAGTTTAATAAACTATTAAAAATTTTAGGATCTTTGAAAAAATGTTAAGGCGTTAAGGACATAACAATTTTAGCCCCCCTCTCTCCGCTTAAACGAGACGGGCTTTGGCTTGAGCTTACTGTACTTTTTTTTAAGCGAGATGTTCTCTCCATACGTCACGAACAACGTAATAATATACCTAAAAGGTGGTGATGATGAACTCATAGATAGAACAGGTAAGGAAGGAGTGGGAGTCCAGACGATGAGATATCTTCCAATGTGTAAAGGTACAATTGCAAAGATGCGTCTTAAATTTTTTAGCGCATCATACATAAAAGAGTTGAGTGAGTGTACGTACGCATTTTGAGGATGAAATGAAGTAGAAATGCAGATTTAACTGACTTCTTGGAAAAGTAGCCATTATGATTAACTACTTAAAACTACAAATATCAATATACCTAATGATAATGATCTACATTTCTGTCCTCATTGCAAATGACAGTGACATAAAAAACAACGAACATTTCTGCGCATTATGTTTGGATGGATTGTCTAAATTGCTTGACATTTGAGTCTTCGGATATCAGGATATAATTTGGAAAGATGTTTCTGGTTTAATTACTACGACAATGTGTGGGGGAACATGGGACGGGTGGATTTCTTCACTTGGTCCGGCGATGTTCATTTCGTTTAGCAATTTTTCCTGTATCTTTCTTTGATAAAGGACGGTACCACGAAGGGGTACATCTCACCGTTGTTGTAGTAATTATGAAGGTGTAGGTAGGTGTGTGTGATCTGTACATGTTGTTAGTACCTACAGACAGTCGTTGTTAGTTATTTTATTAAAGACAGAGAGTTCGTTTTTATTGCATTATTATCCCTTACACATGGGTTGATCACACGCGTATGTACCTATCTTTATATGATCTTTAATGAAATATCCCGTTACATCATGTTACCTACCCACCTACCACCACTACATCTACATCTACAGAATGATTTTTTATTTTACTTTACAACACTACTCGTCTCGTTCATCTTCTGAAGATTTGGTGAAGATCATTTGTCCGTCTCACCTGCATGAGATGAGAGAAATTATAATCGAGCCCTCAAGGGACAATAAATAATTGAACTTGGACTTGGTCATGGAAAAACTGACCCGTGCTCTTTTTATATATTGCAATTTATTTAATCACAATTTAAACCGTTTCATTTCTTCCTGTAAAAATTCTCCAGGGGTGCTGTTTTATGGCCCGACGCAAACGTAATCATAAATCTGTCAACCAAACTTTTAAAAAGTCACATTTTACTCGGCCCTTTTTTACTTACAATCAATATTTGCCTTATAGACAGGTGCTCTAGCTAGCATTGAAGGAGATGTACCTACCTTGATTTCTTCTTTTGTTTGTCTTGGGAACAAAATTGAGAACAGACCCATGTAATGTCTTTGCTGCTGTAGCTGTAGCCTAGACCTTGAGAACCTTTCGTGAATTTAAATAACATAAATAGCAACTTAACTTTGGTCTATGATGTCTGTGAGTGAGCTTTTTATTTTATTATTCGTAACCATGAGCTAAGCTAAATCAAGAAAACTTTTAGTAAAGTAAACGCAGCAACGGTAATGATAACGGGTTTCTTTTCTTTTTACTTCTTCAAACATTTCACACTCATAATAATGCATCCATCATTCATTCATCATACCCACATACATTATCAAACTCTCTCCCCCTTTTGTTCCTTCTGATGTCTGAAGAAATGAAACTGCAAAAAGAATTTGAAAGTAACTGCAGAAATCTTTTGCGGTATCCAAACAAACTGGACAATGCTATTTCCTGATTTTAAGACAATTTTATCGACAAGAAAATAAACTATAATTTCAGAAACCACGCTATAAAACATGTCGATGCTAAACCTTCTCACGAGAGGCTTCGTTTCTTCGTACAGGATTCTGGAAATTTTGTAACACTAGACATTGAAGAAGTGGACTATTCAATCCATGATAATGATCGTTTTGGTCATGTAATGATTGATGTTCCCAAGTGTAAAAAAGGATTGTTTAGTTCTTTCTTTCTTTCTTTCCTCCTTTCCCTACTACTGTGAGAAAATAATAGAGGATGAGAAGACTGATGTGAAGTGCGATGATGAGGGGAATATTAAAAAAGATCGAGAGATGAAATGAGAAAGGGTGGTGGGAATGAGAAATGGACAAAAATCATTCATCGACTTTTCAATAAAGTACAGTTATAGGGAGATCGATAGTTAGTAGACAAATTGAAGGATGATTCCTTTCTTATCCAATCCTTCCTTTTCCTTTGTTGTTGCGTAAGAACTTTTTTTTTTAATTTGGAAAAAAGGACGACGAGATTGGTTTACAAGCTTAAAGCTTTCCCTTCCTGGTTCCTTGTCGTCATCTTCGATGGGGGTAAAATAAATGGATAAGTATTTTATGGAGATGATGATGAGTTTACGAGTACGATTATAATCATCCTTCCATCTCTTGGGTTTTGGTTTTTTGAAGATTAAAATACAAATTTGGTTTTCCTTCTCTTTTTCCACAGAACAGAACCCTTTCTTTCCTTTTTCTTGGAATCTTCTTCTTATTCAATCTTGGACTGGAAAAGGGTTTATAGATAGTTTGAAGTGGTTGAATGACGTTAGCGGAAACTTGGGTATTGTGTTACTGCGGTGGTGGAGAATAGTTTAAGGGATCATTATGTAATTTCTTTCTTTTATTATTATTTGCATTGTTTGAAAAAAAAAGAGTCCTTATGAAAAAAGGGGGGGAAGAGAAAGGATTGAAAACTAAAAACATTGAGGATTACTTAATTGTGCACCTAACAAATCTGAAGATTCAAAAGTTGTATATCTTCTGAAGTGTCTTACACCATTTCCCGTTACGCAATCAGTGGAAAAAATTAGGAGAGGAAACTTTAATGGAGGATGCAAACCTGTCTTTCACTCTGCCCCAGCCTCCTCTCTCTCAGCATGTGTGTCTTCCTCCAGATAGATAGAGATACAAGACATGGATCAAGTTTCCCACTTCCTTAAAGGATGGACGGATGAATAAATACAAATCAAATCAAATAATCGGCAAGACGAGAGGGTCGCAAGAGTATCGATTTTCATATAAACATGGTGGTATACTCATTCACTTGTTGAGTGAAGAAGAAGAGTGAATAGGAAGGAATGAGAACCTTGTTCTGATTGAGAATTATTGATTGATTCTCATTTATATAAAGTTTGAAAGAAGGACGCGTTTAAAGAATAAAATTAAAATGTGTTTAGTTTACCCTTTCATCCCTTCCATTTGCAGTTTTCTATGCCCCATGGGCACTCACGCATAGGAAACTTCTACCCGGGTGAGATGAAAGTTGACACTATGTTAGGCCCAGGTGAAAGTGGTTGTGGTCTGTTTAATTATTTCATGGGTTTAAATTAGATTGGTTCGGATCTCTCTCTTCATCATCATTGATCGCGTCAACCAATTTCCTTCCCGCAACACACTTTATAAACCAAAATAGATGAGGTGAAAGTTATTTTACCATAACATCCGGTGAAAGCGCAAGCACATACATGCTATTTTTGTGCCCGATGTAATGAAAGCGTTGAGCCGACACTCACTTGCAAAACTAAATCTAATCTCCTATGCAATCCAATATCCAACATCCACTAGTGGTTCGGTTCAATTCATGGAACCGTTATAAATAAATGTAAACACCAATTTGCTTTCTCCTCTCCTTCCTTCCTTCCGTCATCCCATCTCATCTCATCATCATCCCCATCGGGTCCGGAAGGCGAGGCAAGACAAGACAAAGTAAACCCTAGATTTCGTAGTTCGGATGCTTTGGAAGTAGACCCAGGTTCTCTCCTCTCTCGGCGAGAGCTAAATTAAAATGACTCGCGGCTGCGGCTTTGCCTTCAAACATATTTTGATTAGACTGTCATGAACATTTCAAACACGGCTTCTTCTTGACAGGTACAAAAGAGTAGATTAGGTTTAACAACAATAATATGCACAAAAGCATCAACAAATATATGTGAATAAATGACAGGTTAGTTGTTATTTATGGTTCTGTAGATCGAAAGTCGCAATATTTGCAAAAAATGAGTGACGCATCAATAAAATTTCATTTGGTAAAACGTCGTAAAATTTAGTCGGAGATAATTTAATTTTTTACAGTTGATTCGCTGCTAATATATCTATTACTCGGTTTCAAACACAGGAAGTAAGGAAGCAATGAGTCACTCATTACACTTGTAGTGAAAGCAGGTGACTACACAAAAACTTAATATGGATGCCATAACGACATGGTTATAGTTTAGTACCAAACGAATCCACCTCCAGAAATATCCGCGCACATTATTTGATCCATTTCATTTTTAGATGATTTCTCACATATAACAACCTCTAACGTTTCGCGGCTTGTTATATATAGAAGCCATATATCTATACGTATAGGGCCAAATACTCTTTTCCGTGTAACTCCGCAAACACTGCCGGGTTGATTGACCAAAGTCCCGAACATGCAACCAACTCAGCCATGTGGATGGAGTGGGAGAGAAATGCGAATGCGAATGTGAGTAAGCGAGCGAGAGTGAAAGTTTTAGTTTCGTGTGTATGGCGCAGGGAAAGAAGACTTCCGTATTCGTAGTTGGATGGATATCATGTTATCTTATATACTTGTACTAGTTTTGCACTCGGGGATCGGCTTATTCGCAAAAAAACATGCATTATATATATACTTCCCCACTCCTCCATCCAACCCACATTATTGCATGCAACGCAACGACGTTGTTGTTTTGCGAAATCGAAACTTTACTTTCTCCTGTGCTATAAATATAAAGCAATACTTTACTTTCTCCACATGGATGGATTGGGTATAGGAAGTGGATCTAAGTGGCACTAAACAAGTCAACGTTTTATAACAAAAAACGAAGTCTTACATAAAATTAAAACGCCTATGCATTGAGACGGTTTATTTGCACTGGAAGTGTTGGCACTTTTGAACAAGTGGTACTTTCTTTCTCTACCCTGTAGAGTGTCTCTTACTTCCTTTTTTCAAGAGGGTCTCCAAAGTGACACTTCTTCACCCACTTATCATCCCGGGTGAAAATGTACAAATGTAAATCAGAGTGGTTCATTTTATTTATTTGCTTTCTCACAAAAGTGACGAAATTTTAAAACATGCATGTAGTGGGATGATGATGAATGATGGATGACGATGATTTGTGGGATGAAGTTTAATGGCTCTGAACACAACACACCTTTGAACATGGATAGATTGGTTGTTAGATTGTTTAAACAATGTGATCCCGTTACGTTTAGTTAACCGCATAAATGACAAATCGTTTGTGTCTGTCATACCTATGCACACATACGTACTTAGCAAAGTCATCTTCGTCTTCTTCTTCTTCCCACCCTCCATTACCACCTATTATTTCATGCATCTCAGGAAGGTACCAAACCTAAAGAAAGAACAATGCAATGCGCGCACATGGTCGCTTCTTTTGTCCCATTTAAGTGCCGAACGTCTTTGCCAAAATTTAATTTAAAAATCCGAGGAAACCTAGAATAGTTTAAAGTACCGAATTCGATTGTTTCAAAAGTCTATTTGAGGGCTCAATATTTTTAATTGTTTGCTTTACAAAGCTGAGGCATGTGTTGAGATAAATAAGTAAGTGCTAACACGCACTAACACTACCTTCTTTCTTTTACTTGGTGTGATGAAATGATGATTTATTTATTTGCCAAATCTTTTCTTTCTCTCCCGACTTAAAGAAAGGAATCAGCCAAGCTCGGAGCCGAGAAGAAGAGAAGCGTTGCAATGTTGCTAATCAAAAAGTACTGTTAGAAACTTACTACACACACAACAACCATTCTTTAAAGTCAATTCAATTGTTGTAAAGTCTCCTTCTTTCTTTCTTTCTTGAGACTTGTGCCTTGAAGAAGTTGTAAAGCTGGTCTAGTCTCTGGTAAAAATCCGCCGTAAAAATCCACCTAGCGTCTCTTCTTTTAAAGAGTAAAGTAATGTCAAATCAAAGCTTTGCACTTAAACGTTATTCTCTCTCTACCATTGCATTAGATGGATGAAATAACACAGCGGAATATGCTGCATGGTATACACATTCTGTTTGATATGTTAGGTTAGGCTGTGGGTTGGTTAGTGAGTTGGTTGAGTTGAGTTGTGTTCGACTACCAAAAGTGTGTCAGTGGGAAATGTTCATTGGTAGCGTGCGGACGGTTCTACTTTTTTACCTCTTCATCTTTAACTGTGTTTGTACAATTGCAAATCTAAATCTCCTTAGTTTTCTTCGGGTTTATTTAACTTCAACTACCCTGATCATCTCAGTTTTTTAAAAACACTTAAGAATCAAAATTTCACCGTCAAACTTGGACAGTTGCTATAGTGACTTGTCAAAGTGAGACGAATTCTCCAGTGTGTTGAGACGTTCCGCACTTTGTTCTGTCAAGGGATTACATATTGTTGACATCTGCAAAATGTGAGACAGCGTTTAATTGTTGGATCCTTATACTTTACTTTGTTTATTCCTCTGCATGGATGCGTAAAAGCGTCTTTAAGTGTGTTAGTTGGTGACGTGACGAAGACGGTAGACAATAGGTACTGATCTGTATCGATCTCTCTCTAGCAAATTAATAATTAAACAGTGTGGGAACAATCAATCAA
>JAQIWU010002316.1:0-12571 GCA_034696445.1 Isotomiella minor
ATGAATGGACGAGAATGAATGGATTGAATTGTATTATGGCTCAACAAGTTTGAGGTTGGTCTTCTGAGTCTCATCATCATACCATGTGTGTGTGTGTATGCGTGTGTGTGTGTCTGTAGAAATTGGATTTGATTGGATTGAATTGAATTGCGTTGACTGTACAAAGTATAATGTCACATCTGAACGGACTGTTGTGACTGTGAATCAAATCAAACAAAGCAGAGGAAAAGCTTGCTTAAGTTGTGTTCGGGGATCAATAAAATTAATAAAATATATAAGAGACAAGTGTGTGAGTGGATGTTGTGGTGATGGCTTTTCCTTTTCCTTCATTCAAAGAGAGGAGAGGAAAAGAAAGAAAAGGGAAAATATGATTTGGAAAAAGTCAAGTTTGATTCAAGATTAAATCAAATCAAGAAAGGAATTTGTTTTGTGAAGGAAGGAAGAGTGCGGTTTGTGAGAGTTCCTCCCATCTCAAATCTCTGTAGAAGACTGGACTGGGACAAACCTTTCTTAATTGTGGTCTCATTTCGTGGGGCAGGAAAGATTAGGATGTTTTTGCAATGAAATGATGGAGGAAATTAAGTCAATTTGGTTTATCTCATACATACGGGGGGGGAGAGAGCTGAGGATATTTAGCATAGGTGCCTTGCCTGGGTGGAGGAGGCTTTGTGATAGCCATCCTTCCATGAGACGATCCTGGAGAGAAGAGTGCAACCACACCACCCACCTTTCTTTCAAACTTAAAATATTCTTCTAGGTCACTCGCGCACATCGTGTATGTGGTGATGATGATAAGCAAACCAGTCCAAGTGACCACACACAAGAAAAGCTGTAAGAAAGGCCTGTTGTTGACCTGAATTTTCTTTCTCTGAGAGAGAGGAATTATTGTTCAAAAGAAGGAAAATCGTAGGCATAAATAAATACCTGCATATCTTCTTTTGAGCATGCCTTTGTCTTGGTCAATCTGTCATCGTGGTCAATTAAGTAACTAATGGGTTGTCTACCTACCTGTGAAAAATAATGTAGTTATATACGTGCACAATTCGAAGAATGGAAAGATGCATAACTTTTAGCATAGCATGAGGTATAGATAACCAAGATGTAGGATAGATAGTCTGACTCTGACAGAGGAATAGCATCGATCATGATGATACTTATGATAATACGCTGGGATGATGATGTCCTCTGGTTAAAGACTGGAAGATAGATGCATATCTGTCCGTCCATAAATATTACGCAATTCATGCATAAAAAGTGTGTATCTTTGTAATTTGTCGACAAACACAGGGTAAAAAAACGTGAGGCATGCTTTTGCTTTTACCGAGGTTTACTTTCTCTGGATCAGGTGCATCCTCATTATGATTTTTAATATATAAAAAAGTGTGAAGTGAAAATAATTCTTCTTGCCGTTCGGTTCAGGTCACGAAGGAATCATCAACGTTACCTACCACCTACATCTTTTTTAAACTTGCGTAATAACAACGAAGACCAAGTAAAGCCCACTTACTTGAAAGAACGGTAGTTTATTATTAGGTTTGATATGGCTTGATTTTTGAGGTTGAGGTCATCATCGTCATGTTGGTCAGAGTACTTTTACTTATCACTCAATAAGATTCCCTCAGTAATTAAATAAATCAACCAAATTAAAACTTTGTGTCTATATCTCCTCCTAAATGTCTCATGTCTCATCTTCATATTTTGAGAATGTCGCAGTAAACAAGTAAAAGTAAATGCCCTTACAGTTATTTATCTTTATCCAACGACTGGACGGACGACGCATTCATGCCCATTCGTCCGTCGTGTGTGCCTGCCGAAAGAAGCAATTAATTACACTGTAACTCTCAAAACTTAGATTTGGATTTGAATGAATCGAATCGGGTGAATGCACCAAATCTGAAATCAAAGTTGTCTGAAACCTAAGAAACTTAAAATTTAAAGGTTCAGTCAGCCATGGACATACAAACGCAAACATGCATTTCTCGTTTAGCTTAGGCTGTAACTTTTTTACAAAAGCTGGAGTCTGGATGAGGATATGAGTGAAATTAAAGAGTTCTCACTCTTTTGCAGTGAATAACCTTACGACTTTGATTTTAATGTTCCATTCAATTTTGTATCCTTCATTCGTTGGGCACAGGTTTATTTGTAGTTCTTTACGCGAAAAAGATAAGGTATGCAAATCCTTGTTGAATTTGTGGATGAATGAGTGAGGGTGAGTGCCGTTGATTTACGTAGTGGACGAAGCTTTTATTGTTGTTGGATGACCGATATCGCTTCCATATGACTGCCCCCATGGTTACTGCAATAATAATTGATGAACGATGAAATTTTGTAGTACGTAGTACACGGGATTGACACCGTGGAGGTAAATTGTCAAACGATCATCAAAGTACATGTTTGGAAGCAAAATTGTTGTTGCTTGATGACCAAAGGGACCAGGATAGAATGTTGCAGTAAAGCCTCAATTGGAACCCTGTTTACCTCTTGTTGTTGAATTAGATTGCTGATTATCAAATCGAGATAATTTTTTTTATCTGAAAGAGAACTATACGAGCATAGTGATAATTAATGTTATCTGCCATCGTTCCCTTTCTCCTTCCCTTACCCTCTCCACCTCCACACATTGCGCACAGTTAGTTTAAAATAATTGCATTTTAGTCGTGTGCACAGTGGCATTCATTCATTCGGTATCAGATCAGGTGAAAGTTGTAAGTTCCAGTCTTAATTTAGTCAACGTCTTCTGGTGACCAGCATAAAGTAACCTTCATTTTTCTTATCATTTTTTTGATTTTTTTCAGGATTGGGAGTTGATGGTTCTGTACGGGTTAAAATGGGAGATGGCAACCGTCATTCCGTCAGATTTTTTTCCTGTTTTGGAATCAATGTTGCCACAGTCATGGTTTTCGGAACCTGTGATGCAAGACGTTTCCACTTACCTCGCAATGTGTGCTTCAGGTAACAACAGTTCTTTTGTTTTTTGCACATTTTGATTTGCTTCTGCTGCGCTTGCTTTCTTCTTGCATATTTATTCTGCGAAATTTGCAATGCGACAAATGAGCAGGTTGTTTTAAAATTTCATTTCTCAAGTTCGAGTGAAGCATCCTCTGATTTTATTTTATGACTTTTTATCGATCATCAAAAGTAAAGTGCAGAGAGTGCAGTGTTTAGTGTGGAAAATGAATGTGGGTAGGCAGGAGTGAGGAGGAAATTAGAGATAATTTTATATCTGGACTGGAGCCAAATGTATTTATGCACACTGCATGCTTGAAATTCTAAATATTATTTAAAGTTGTCTCATCGTCGTCATTTGATGGAACTTTTGGTCATGATGATGAATAAAGCAATAATTGTAATACATAATGGTAATGGTGAAGCTTCTGCTGGTTGGCGTCAGGTACGCATATTTGAGTTTTTTTTTAACGAGTGTCAATTTTAAGAATCCCCTCATCGGTCATAGTTTGGTTGGGCTCCTTCGCTTTTAAAGGCACATAATTTTTGTTTGTAAACTAAAACCAAGACTTAACAATCGAGACCGCTTTACATTCCTTACTTGACAATGCATTGTGTAAATGAATATTTTTGGCACACATGATATAAGGAATGGTTGTGGTGGTGAGCAGAGCAACTGTAATACAACACAAAATATTCAAGGGTTGCAAATTATTATTGGAATTGGGTCGTGGGAAGAGGAAAATTTTAGATTGAGAATTTGAGCTGAAGCAAACTATTTGTGTAACGTCAATTTCAATTAAATCTTTTGAGTCGTCGATGATGATGCTTTCTCCTGAGGTGAGACTGGCCTGTGCACACATGCTGCTGTCCAGGTCCAGAACTCAGCATGCCAGTCATGTCATGTAAAATATAAAAATTGTAGATGAATCGGGGGGAAAAGGAGGAACAAGTCAGTTGTTATATAGATTGAAATCAGGACTTGGATTCCTTTTACTAAACTTTCAAGTAACAATAATCAGAGCTCATCAGTATTATTATTATGCAAAATAGCAGACGTTGAGAGATGAGGATGAGATCTTGTGTCTGCGCGTGTTTGACTTGAGCTTCTGAGGTTAAGTACGTGCAAAAACAGGAGTAGCACAACAGCCAAAGAACGGGACAAGAAAAGAAATTGTGCAATTAATTTGCATACCTTTAACAACAAGTGGCTGCCACAAGAATGGAAAATCAAGAGAGCGACAGCAGGCAACAGGTGGTTAGTGATGGAATACTCAAGGTTTCATTATAGTTCTTAATTGGTTCTACTGCAAGAAGAACAAAAGACATTCCTTCATTCTCCTGTACCTCCTGCGTCCAATTTTATATATTTTTTGACTTTTTGGCTTGTGCTCTTCTTTGGTAGAAGACGCACATAATAAATCATCCAGGGTTGACTCTGGCCTTCCACAACAACAACAGAGAGGGAATAATTTAATGTGGAAAAGTCAGGTCTCCCCATTCCTCCTTTTCTTTTCTTACGCGTTTTACTTGTTCTTGATTAATGAATGATGATAAGTCCAGGAGGGAACCTTGTGCTTTTCTTTAAGATTTAAGTAGGGCATGCATGGGCATATGGTCACAGGTTAGCAGAACAAGACATAGAAACACTCGCTTTATTATTATTATTACATTTTTTTCATCAATGTCAATCCGAATATCTGCGAACCGTTTTGTGGCACCTGTTGCTTGCTGCCTCCTCCTTTGGACTTGTGTTGCTATGTGTTATTAACTCGTGTTACCAAGTCAAGTTGAGCATTCAGTTATTTTTTACTTTTGTCATCATCATTCATCCGTTCATCCCGCTTTCTTATTCCATATGCAATGTATGGGATGGAGAGTGAGAGGCAAAGGGACGTGGCAGTGGCATGGCATGTGTGGTCGTGGTTTTGGATTAAGTACCAACAAAAACACGTTTTTCTTATAATTTTTAACCTTGTTTGTGGGTACGCTTGGATCGGTTTGAGACTTGGTATACTTTTTCTTCAATCCAATCCACCTGCCTTCTCCTCCAGTCAGTCATTCGCGAAGAAAAGAGGGAAAAGCGAGCGAGCGACTGCCTATAAAAAAAGTAATGAGTTTGATAGTGTCATCATAATCAAACAATGAAGGGGACTTTCTCTAGAGAACCGATCTCATTTGCCTATGATTGTTTCCAATTCGATTCAACAGTCAAGTCAAGTAAGTCCCTTATGGCCGTGCCGCGATTGCTGTGGGAAAGTGCAAATATGTGGGAAATGAAAAGAAGGAGAGCAAGCAGAGAGAAGACGATGAAGAGATTGATCATCAGATATAGACTCTTGTTCGATTCAATTCAATTCCTTCCTACTGGGGATGGAATGGAGGGGCTATTATTATTGGTACTTCTTGCAATGTTGGTGGTGGTATTTTATTTTTTATACCAAAAGCTCCAAGGGTACACAGTCAGGAATGATGCAAGGTATCTAAGAGGGGAATAAGGGAGGGATTGGATTGATGGATGGATGGATGGAGGGAAAGGGTAGGATGAAATCAACCAAAAGAAAGAAGATTCTCTTCTCATGTGGAGCAAAAAAATTAATAATAATTTTTCAGATTCAAATGCAATGAAACTTGTTTTAAAAAGTACATTGGAAGAAAGAGAGAGAAAGGGACTTTCCTCCGTCTGTTCCATCGTGTACTTGTGTGGCTACTTGTTTTTCCATGGGCAAAGGAGAGAGACAGAGAATGCGGAATAGGGAAGCTTCCAGAAGAGGGAATCCTGCAGTAGTGGAAGGGTTACAACGTAAGAAGGACAGGATTCATTTTGATAGTGGGTCAGGTCAGGTAAAAGTTGAGATTCAGATCTACCCTCATATATTCGATTCATGGAGGATGAAATGAACAAGGGAAGCTAGCTGCCAAAATGCTATGCTTTCTCCAATTAATTGTTCAACCATTTTTTAAGTGGATAAAAATTAAGTCAAGATTGAAAGCTTGGAAATGTTAAGAAAGAAATGAATGCCTTTTCTCGTCCTCTTCTTCTTCCCCGCTGCTGCTCCTCTGATCCCTGTCCCATCCAAAGCAATAAATATGAAATAACCTAACTTTTTTAACTTGATTGCGTTATGTGGCTCTGATCTCTGAAGAGATTCTTTTGTCTCATCTCGCATCTTTCGTTGCGTTGTTGTTGCGGAAGGAGAGTGAAGACCGACCTTACCTTCCCTAACAACAATAATAATAATAATAATGATTCCCCATTTTTATATTTAGCATCACTTCTCACATCACATCTCTGAACAATCCTACGTTCCACCACACACAAGATCGGAATACTAATAAGTCTCACTCTCTCTCTCTCTCTCAACTCCGGTCAAAAAAGAAAGAAAGAAAGAATAATACAAAAGACTTTTGTATGATTTCCCCCATCAGAAAATCACGTCACACACATCCCAGAAGAACATAGCCCCCATGCTTTCATTTTATATAAAATGTAGAGGGTTTCGTTGGTGAGAAAAAATTTAGTTTCATTTCACATTCAGTCATTTGAAAGAACGTGATTTTCAGGAAGTTGGCCGATCTAAATATTCCAAATGGTGTCAATAATAATGCCGTGGTTGAGATGTGAATTTTTAATTACAGAAAATGAGGTACTTAGGAGGAGAGCCTCAAGGGTACAAGAAATTATTCCATGTAAATCCCTAAGTAATTGTCTCCTTGGAGGAGCGAGACAAGCTTGCTTTGATAGACAGTGCCTTCGTTGGATGGCATGAAATTGGATTGTGTAATGAGAATTTTTTTTATGCCTTATGCGCATCATTTAAAACTTATTTAGCACCTTCGATCCAATCTCCGTCCCTTGAACAACAGAACAACAATAACACAGTTAATTAGTATAAAAGTAGTTTATTACTATTTAGTAGTGACAGTCATGATGATGGTGATGATGGTGATGTAGACGAGAGTAATAACAATAATAAAGAATGAGAATTAGGCAGAGAAAAGAATTCCTCATCTTCTCAACCTCTCTCCTTCCTTTCTTTTTTCTTTTTTTGTGTAAGAAGAAGGAGAAGGGGCACTACCGAACCGAAGAAAGTAAAGTTACTTTTCTTTTCTATTATTATGCATTCTATTTTTTAAATCTAAATGATTATTATACGAGATGAAATGCAATGATGACGACGATGACCATCTTCTTTCTTTCTTTCTTTCCTTTCTTTCGTGAGGTGAGATAAGATGCGATAAGATACGATTAGATTAAAGAGTGAAAGGTAGGTGTAAAGCAGAGGATAAGTAATAACTCTTTTCTTCTTCTTCTTCCTCCTCTTCTTTGAGGAATGTGATGTATGCATTTTATTTCATTGTATTACCCATTCATACATGAATAAGTCTGTGCAAGCAAAGCTCTGTTGTTAAATACCATCTCCTCTGACTGAGGCAGAGGCAAGTAATTTTAGAAATGGGGACAAGTGGAATTGTATACATTTTATTTTTTTCATTATCATCATCATCGCATCAGTTTGGTTTGTAACCATAACCACAAACACCACCGGGTATTATATTTCTTGTGTGTGCAGCATTCTTGAAGCATCAAATCTCTATATCAAATCATCATCAACTTTTTTCTCCCAAAGTATTTAAGAATGTGTTAATGTGTGGCTGTTGGTCACATGGCATAGCTGGGCATTCCTGCTGATTAATGATGACATGGATGGCATATCATCAGTGCAGAGGGACGCTATAGTTCATTTGTGTTTGAGATATTTGGAACGTCATTTCATTGATTCATCACACTTGCTTTCTTTCCTTCATCATTGTTTATGCTCAAGAAGGAGTGCAGTAGTCGAGCGGAGGAATTAGCTCTGTTTGGATGGATGGAAGAAGAAAATTTCTCCAGTAACAATAATTTCTTTTGTGATAATTGAAATTCCTTTAAATACTTTTTGTTATGTCTGTGTGTGATGTGATGTGCCATTCCATTCCATTCCTTCACAGTTCGACTTTCTTTTTTCTTTCCCTTTCTTTTCTTTTCTTTTGACGGACTGACTGTGGGTGGACTAAAGAAAGGGTAGCATACCATCATAAAAATAATGATTTAGGTTGACTGACCATCAGCCCTCGTAAGGTTCCTCTGTCTCTGAAATGAATGATTAACACAGGAGCTCACGGCGGGTGGACTTTTTGATTGCTTTTTTCAAAAATAAAAAGGTTCTGCATGCATACATGACTGAAGAAACACTTTTACCAACACCCCTTCGGTCCTCCCTCGTCTTCATCTCTTCTGGATCATCATCAGAGAGAGAGAGACTGCGGTGTTGTTGTGGTGGTATCATCGGTATGCGGTGGGTTGGTTGGTTGGTGTGAGGATGATACGATGTATCAGCAAAAGATCTTGGCGGAGAAATGTTTTCCCTCTTCGTCGATTCCATCCAAGGAATATGTTTGCTTATCGAATTTACTTTTATTTATTTATTTATTGATGAGTTTTGGATATAGAATGATGGGCCCTTGTGTGGTGGTTGTTGCTATGCGGTTTGATCTGCTGGATTGCAAAGTTGTATCCACTGGATTTTTGGAGGATGGATGAATGAATAGGAGTGGCAGCTGCTCCTGTTCCTGTGCTGTCATCATCATCACAATCATGGAAAAAGGGAAAGTTTTTGTCGCGTGCCCCACAATCAAATTGCATTGCATTTTATGCATTATCTAAGGGGACCAGTTGGTTTATGGTTTCTTTCTGCTTGGTGGTGTGGTGATACGGTGAAAGGGAAGGGGGCCTTCCTTCCTTCCTTCCGTTGATCGGTTCGGTGGTGCATTTTGCGTGCCTTTGTACTCATAGAGAAGAGAGACTACCTGGTCCTCGGATGATGGTAGATAAATAGTGGCTCTGACTGATCAACCTGAAGTATATATAGCTGAACTAGCAGGAGATTTACTATTTATGGACTAGACATAGCAGGGCAGAGCAAATAAAAGAAAGCGAAAGCTGGCAGCTGTTTCATATTTTCATTCCCTACCAAGGGTACAATTGGGGGAGCGGGGTTACCTATATTTTATTCTAGACGTGAGGTAATTTTTGCTCCCTTCATCAAGACAGGATCAACCCGAAAATTCGGAATGTGTGTGAATGAGAGAAAGGAGTCAAAGGGTCCCTCTCTCTCTCTCTCTTCTTTGGTTGCAAAGTTGCCCAGCTCATTAGCCCAAGAAAGCCTAACCTATATATAATAATGCCGAGAAGAGAGCTTCATTTGTATGCATCCAGCAACACAAAGGAATTATTATTATGCAATTGTAATAATAACGAACGAAGGAAGGAAGGGTGTATAATTTTATGCTTTCCTTGGCTTTGATGAGATAAGTTCAAGATTAAACAAACCCGGCTCATGCCAAAAAGTATACAAGTGGCCAAGTGAAGGGAAATTGAGGAAGAAGGCAGGGGCATAAAGAAAGGGGGAGCAGATACATGAATGAATGTGATACGAGTTATGAGAGACGGGACAAAAAAAAGCACCCAAAAACCTGAACTTGCACTTGGATTAAAAATGAAGAAAGAAAGAAAGGGAAACGTAATAATGAAGTTGACGTTGGTGATGGAGACCAGGTGTCCAGTAAACTCATACTCATTCCTCCACCAACTGCAGTGCAGAAGTTATTATGTCATATGTGAGTGTGCAAAGTGGGTATAAATGCATGTATAAAAGTGATATAAAAAAGAAAGGAAGAGAGAGAGAGAGAGGAACGGAAGGAAGTTTCCTTTCACTTTCCCCTCCATTCTTCTGTTCCCCTGTCTTGTCGTCATTGACTTTTGTCTACTTTGTACAAACTCCAACTCAATTTTTCTCAACTTCTTTCTTAACCCTCCTAAAACTTTGTAAGTTAACAAAGTGACCAAAAAGAGAAGTGAGAGAACGACAAGTCTACACAAAAAGCCATTAAATGAACGTCGTTTATAATAAGGATTGTATCAAAATTTGCATATTCCTTCACATTTATTTGGCTGCTGACTTCTGATGAGACAAAAGGAGCATCAGTTCCTTATTTTTGCATTAATTCTTAATGTGCCTTATTTGCTTATTCTCCTTGTATGGGTGTTGTTTTGAATCTTTGAGGAGTTTTCCCATCTCTGAACAGATAAAAAATAAAAATATACTTGGCTCACTGGACTTTTTGAGAGAGGATGATGAAGGAGCTACTTGCATGAAGAAATTTGAAGTTAGCAAGTCAAATCATTAGGTTTTTAAATAATTTTCGTTATTTACATTTTTTAAGTCCTGCTGCACAGACATAACGCTGAAAATTGTGATGTCAAAGAAGGTTCAGAATCATTTAAACTTTTCTTCAATTTCATTAGCATTTTTGCTTTGCTTTTTTGCTTTGCTTTGCTTGCTTGCTTTTGCAGATTAAAGCACAGGAATAATAATTCCTGTCTTTCTTGTCTTCATCTCATTTCCTTTAGCATATAAATCACTCTTCATAATACTTCTGTTGTACAAAGAAATTAACGAAAATATCTCTTGTTTTCCTTTTTTTTGCATATTTTCTCGGTGTTGGGTTGGGATTTGTAAAAACAGATGCGAACTTCCTCGTTTATACTCCAAGTACGATCGCGGTGTCAAGCCTGCAGGTCGCCATAAGTCAAATAGTGTCTAAGGAAGCGGGAGAGGAAGCTTTAGAAAAATTTCACCAGCTAACTAATACAGATAAGGTAAGTCAAGTCCTTCCTCTTCTCTTTTCTGTCTCAAATTCGTCTTCATTTTCCCTCTTTCTCATTACATGATTTCCTCTTCTTACTCCTTCACTCTACTTTTTTTATTATATCATTTATACCTTTGCAATAATTACAATGTGTAAAAAAGAGGTCTTCGAATTGATGGATGGAGGCGTGACCGAGTGAAGCTGGGACGGAGGGACAAATTTAACAAGCGCTACTTAAATTTCTGTAGGAATGTTGTTTGAGTAAAACAGGGACACGCTTTCACTTACTAATTCCATTCCCCGTCATGTCCTTCCTTACTCAAGAAGATGCTGGCTGGGTCCAAGGTATTTATATTTATGAGAAGGAAAAGGTCCTGTTGAGAATGAGGTAGGTCAATTTTTCATGGCAATGAAAATTTATTTGGTTTTGGAAGTTGAGGAGGTTGACATCTTTTCTTCATGCCATGCTCAAAGTTTACTTTTTAAAAAGTTGATTATCATTTCATTTTCCCGTTGTCATCCTCCATCTATTGTCTTGTCATATTGTAAAATCTCCAAAGTTATTTTGTTGAGGGCAAGAAGAAAATAAATATATGATCAACCATATTTCAAATCCTTTCTTCTGGAATTGATAAGTAAGCAAGCAAAGAAGGAGTCAGGGGGAGGCAGTTTTTAAATTCAATTAGTTTGTTTATTCCTTTTGTTTGTGAATTGATTACTTCCCTTCTTGTCGTCAGTCTTCTCTGGAGGTAGCCCTCCTCAAGGGAAAAATGCAATAATTCCTCATCCATCCAAGTGTGACACTGGTTTTAGTAGAGGAATTGAAGGACGGAGGGACAGGAGGACACACACAGCACATCGATGTTGTTGGTGATCAAGGAAGATTGAGTTGATTATTATGCTTTG
Source organism: Isotomiella minor (assembly GCA_034696445.1). Classification (NCBI taxonomy): domain Eukaryota; kingdom Metazoa; phylum Arthropoda; class Collembola; order Entomobryomorpha; family Isotomidae; genus Isotomiella; species Isotomiella minor. The sequence goes on from JAQIWU010002316.1 coordinate 11,545, forward strand.
TGTCCCTGAATCAATGATGTTTTGGAATTTTTCCCATCGCCGTTCTTTCACTTCATTTCAATCAGTCCCTTTCTCTAGAAGCACAATAGCGAATAGCGAAGGATGGATGGGGACAGGGCAGAGAAGAGGGATGGATGGAGGAAGCGAAATTATTTTTCCAAGTTTAAAATAGCGCAAGGTTAATGAATGGTGAGTGACTCGAGAAATGTGTAGATATAAGAAGAAGGAGGAGGAGGAGGAGTACTTGAGTTGGATTGGATTGAAGGAAGAAAGGGTCGCTTCGGATCGGATCGAAGAAAATATTCTTTAATAAAAAATAGACTTCATTTATATTTATTTAGTGAAGGAAGGGACACACAAACACTCACAATTGTGGTCATTAGAAGAGAGTGGCGTTATTATTAGTAGAAGAGCATTTGATTTTTATTGTATTTACTTTTGCTTCTTCTTCTCGGCTCTGTATTATTTTATTTCATATCATGTCCTCCGCTCAAAGAGTGGGACAGGATCGTGAGATGAATAGAAAGTGTGTTTACTCACCCGTGTCGTGGTAATATTACTAAACAACTTGGAAATTAATCATGCTATGAATTATCGGCGATTGTTTCATTATTCCGTGCATGAGAAACCAAATGATCAGTGTTGTTGATCCATATGGACCCTTCAAAGGAATGTGTGATGTTGGAAATGGTGAAAGTGCGTGGCATAGCTTATTTTTTGCACTCCCGTAGGTCTTCAGATTAGAGACTGCATCCTCAGAGAGAGAAATAAAAGGTGAATGAATGCACAATGTGTGAATGAAATTGGGCTACTTTGTTTTGTTATTTTGTGTCTTCCACGTATTTTCCCATCACGCATTTTGGCGGCATGCTGGAGGTTCGTTAGAGTTGGTGTAGGTTAGTTAAGTTAAGTACTTTGGGGATGAAGAGATGAGGTAGGTTAGGAAAGAGAGAGGAATGTGGAACTTTTTCCCAGAAAGAAAGATGAATATTTTTGAAAGATGAGATTTCTTTCTAGATCGGAAGAG
>JAQIWU010002317.1:0-12566 GCA_034696445.1 Isotomiella minor
TGACATTTCTCGTAGTCTTTCTCGTGGGAGAGTATCAGGTGTAGTTTGTTCATTATATATTTTGTTTTTCACTTACTTAAAATGAAGAAATTTTCTATGCACAACTTTTTAACATGAGTAGGCCTGTAGCTGGTTTCATGTAAAGTTTGGTTTCAAGAGTAATTTTAGTCTTTTGCTATTATTTTATGGCAGTTTGACACAGATTAGTGGCCCATCAAAGTGTTTGCATCCTAGTATGGAGATAACTTTCAGACAACATCGATACTCCTCGTAGGAGAGAGACAGATAAACGTTGTTACTGTGAAAGTGGAAAGGAAAGGTGTGAAGTTTGCATACACACGATGAAAGTATACACGAGAGGAAGAAGAACACAGAGAAATCAATATAATGGAAATGGACCCGTAGGACGATGATTGATGTTCTTCTCTTTAACCCAAGACTCCTCGCTACCTTTTCTTTCCACGCTTTGTTTCACCACCACACCGCTTTTCCGAAATCGATCCATTTCGGGTTGTATAAAATGTAACGTTCAAGCTCATTTTCCTATGATACCCAAAATGATCCCTTGTAATTTCAAACATTCCTTATAAATTAATACTCAAGCTAAAACTACCCCATTTAAAGGTTACAACTTACTGATCTTTGCTTACAGTTGAGGTTGCGGTAGATGCAAATCGACTGTAAGGAAATACTGCAGTAACTGCTTACCTCACTCCCAACCATTCGCATTATTGGATTCAAGACTCACTCGTATTAGATTATTCAAATTCTACAAAAAAGATCAAGGATTAAAGCAACGCCCAAAAAGAACATTTCAAAAGAGCTTATTCCTTCCTATTCCATCTCCCCAAGTGCTTAAACAATTTTTTGTGGGTGGGTGCTTTCACCTTGCATCAGTGGAAAGAAGATGAGAGTTGGTTCTAGTTCTGGTTATGAAACTCATAATATGCGGAGTTTGTGGTACCTAGCAAGGTGTCTGCATGATGTAGGTTAGCTAATGGATTTTATTTCACTTCATTTACTGTTTTTCAGATCGGCTTACTGGGGTAGCTTTTGCATAGAGAGTTGCCTTATGTAATCGAACTGGAACTTGATTTTTAAATGGAGAGAAATAACATGTCCCAGCTTTGTGAAGTGAATTTAGCTTTGTGGTTCTACCTAAACCACTAATGACACCTTCGATGTGAACATGTATGCACATAGGTACGTATGTGTTCGATCTAGACGAGAAAGGTTCAAGGAAGGTAAACATGGATTTGCGGTTTTCTATCCATTTTGTGGTTTTTGAGGCTCTACTATTCCCTCTCTGAAGGACTCTTTAGAAATTTATCTTTACGACATCAAGTGCTTTTATCCTAGAATAAATCAATTTCATTCATAATTTACATAAATTTCTCCCACTCTTCCAGCGTCCTAATTTTCCTCTTTCCTTCCTTCCTTTTCACATCCGCAGCCCAGTATCCAAAATCCAAGTGACTTTATTTCGCTTTGCGTTCCCAGGTCATGAGAAGTCAAGGAGAATAAGGTCTAATCACATACATATTAGGTACAACGGGGCATTGTTCCTGGAGTAAAAATTACTCCCATTGCTCACATGTCCACTTGCTGTCACAAATGGGTATCCATTGTACTGTTTTAGAAAGTCTTTGCATCTTACGCTTGGCGGAGTTGGACTGCGTTGACTTTGGGCATGACAGAGTGCCTGATGGAGGCAAGTCATTTTTCATTCACAGTCACCAGTATATTTTTTACTTGCACATTGGAGAAAGCACGTCGTTATTTCCAGTCCAATCTCAAAGTGAAAGCAGCCGCCCGCATGGTTTTAAGGGAAAGTTGCCATGGTTTGTTGCCACCTGCGTAAATAATGAAAGCATAGTTTATTTTTGTTCAGTGTACTTCCATATATCGCGATCCAAAGTGAATGCGAACCGGGGATAAGTAAAGGTAATTAATCAATACGAAAGCTCTTTTCTGGATACGATAGCAACAAAATTAATTTAAATCTGGTCTTAATATTATCCTAAATCGTGAAAGAACCCCCTCAAATTCCAAACCTTTGTAGCGTGTTCCCGCTGATTACCATTTCCGTTGTCGAAGAATGGTCCTCATTCCTAGATTCATTCATCAGACAAAAGGTGTACCTATGTTACCATTCGACTGTCCTGTGGGAGTTGACATTTTTAGAAACTAAACAGTCAAAAGTTTATAAATGTCAGGTTACACATTAGGCTCAAGGGTACTTTACAGAATGGGTTCATCTTAATTTGTATAATTTTGTTCCACATGCTGCCAAGTACTTTGCTAGCTACACGTTAAACTTTTTTCACAATGAGTGAAGCTTTCTCATTTGGAGAAGAGGATGTCACAGAAATGGAAAGTTGGATAAGTTAAGTAATTCAGGTTTTCAAGAGAGAAAGTTTTGAGGGGTGCATGGATGAGGTGATGGATGATGCCCTTTTTTAACCACATAAAACCTGTCGTATTTCATAAGATTCGCATTTGGTACAGACCGCGATTAAATTTCCATTTTTGGTCATTCATCTTCCATCTGGGCTCAGTCAGTTTTTACGTATAATATCCTTCCGAAGACCAGTTGGTGAATCACAGTCTTCGAGTTTTTGATTGGACCTATAAAACATAGGAAGTGGATGAGCAGGCACATTTTGACAAAAGAGAAGAAAGAAGAGAAAGTCTCGCTAGCTTTGGCCCTCTCTCGTCTCCTCGTCATGAATGAATGAATGAAGTAAAATGGATAGACGCCCCACTGGGGTTTGCATCCCACAGAGAAAGATTGCTATACACACACAGAGAAAGCTTTCTTTCATTCATTCATGCACGAATAAATGGTGAAACCTATTATTTTCCATTTTACTACATCAAGAACGACATAGGATTAACATTTCTACATTCATCCTTAATAGAAAAAATCGAGATTGTAATTTTACAACAATAGCAATTCATTACACAAGCGCCCATCGCGATTCCTTCCTTTTACATGTTTTGCCAAAAGTTTGTTAGTTTTTTTCATGCCCCAATCTTTTTTAGTCGGTGTAAGTCAGAAGAAGAAGACTCTCTTCTCCAGCACACATTCGTCGTCAAATTGGTTTTGTCATGGCCTGCTCATTTCCCAGGTTCTGGTTGAGTGGCTTTTCAACCTGACTTGTCTTGACAGTGACATTTAATACTTCTAATATAGCAGACGTAAGACAAGATCTACCATGCTTCCTTATAATAATAACTGGTCCAATGTAACTATTCACCCGTGTCGGAACAAGACGGGAGAAAGAAGAAAGTTTCGCTTTCCACCAGAGGAATCCAAACCAAAAGTCAACCTCAAATTGAGCAAGTTTGGGGGAACGTTTTTATGTTGATTTCTAAGTCATTACGGATCATTTATTATAAGACTACTACATGACGTTTGGTTGAGCTGGAAGACTTACGGAACAGGGAAATCAAAAGTTATACCCTATCATCATGGTACACAGAAATGAAAGCCAAACCCGGGTCGTTTATCTTCTAAAATTAATCTCAGATTAAGCCTTACAATACTAAAGCAACAGTAGGTGAGGGTTTTGCGGGGAAGCACCAATAAGAATATTAGACGCATGTCGTTGAGCTATCTATCTCTCACAAGATATGAGAGTTTGATGCATTGCTAACATTTATTATTACGTTTTATGCGGGTCATTACGAAGGAGACTTATCGTTGTTTATCTTACAAGTTAAGATTAACTTGATAGATATAACGAGTTATGGCCTAGTGCCATGCTTTCATATGAAACGATGTTTGCAGCAGGTTTCTCGGAATGAATGTGGTAAACTGATGGCTGTAAGGCCTGTCAAGCCGCTTTCTCTCTCTTATATTTAACACCATCACATTTCAAGCCCGCGGTTGGCAGCCCAACTCTCTCCCTCTCCAGTCTCTGGCTAATTAAGTCATTCATAAAATTGCAGTGCAAACAGTCGGGCATGCAGTGGGGTGTCTTACCTGTGACACATTTGAGTGTTTATATTTAATTCCTTTCTCCAATTCCCAGTCCTGGAGGGGGTTTAGGCTATTATTTGCCCATGTCCAATGCAAGGGTAATTATGGTCCATAGCATGATATCGTATAGGACCCACGCCAAAATATTTATTTTGTCGCAATCCGAGACAAGAGGTCATAAAGGGTAGACTCGGGTAGGTACCAAGAGAGTTTTGCTATTTTCTTTTCATGACAGGGGATTTCGCTCCCTCTCTCCCTCTCGTCTCTGCGATGATGAAGGTGAAGGTAATGAAACGAAGTATTGCCACTTTCAATCTATCCGAGTTAATAAAGGCGAAAGAAAAAAGCTTAGTAAAGTTCATTCATGTGAAAGGGTGAAATGGATTAAAAGAGGAGAAAGGCAAAAGGAAGCCGTAGGAAGGAGAGTGCGAGATGATTTCCTTTTCTCCCTGCAGATAAATCCAATATAATACACAAGTGTCCTGGTGGATGTGAAAGTGAAGAGGTTTTGAGGAGTGAAAGCAAATCAGACCACCTCTCAACTGCCTGTGACTGAAAGAAAGTGCGGGTTTCGGAGAATGAAATGAAATGAAGTTATGAGGTCAAGTGAGCCGTGTCGTGTTCTCGTTCTCCATTTTATCTAAAATGTTACAACCACGCAAACCAAAATGGTCTAAATATAAGTCCGTATTATGAAACATGTGAAAGTGAAAGTCAATACTTTTAAAGGAATGAAATGTACGTATGTTTTTAAGGCCAAGTGTGCACTTTCCCCAAATTGAATAAAACTTTCTCCTTTTTCTTACCTGGAAATACGAGTCGTGGAGAACTTCCGCCTTATTCACCGCAGCATTTGCCCTCCGCATGGTAGAATTTGACTCTTTCTTCTTCTTAGGTTCGTTAGTATTATTATGACTATTCCTTTTGGAATTGGAGACGGAACTGAAGTCGGATGATTCGTTTCCTGACCCGTCTTTGCTGCTACTGACATACTTTGTCGAGGTAGGGATGAGGGCGTTCAGCTCTTGGGGTAACCTAGCCACAAGGAATTTTTTTGTCAAAAAAATGGATGAATTTCCGATTTCCGACTTACATCGTAGCAGGATCGCACTTCTTGACTGGTCCTGCCCCTGCTAGGATCCAACTAATGTCCGCAGCCATGACCATGACCTGCTGCTGCCTCCCCTTCTTCGAGGATGCTCCAGACCCTCTCGAGCTAAGGACAGGTTCCAGCTCTAGATTCAGATTTGTGACACTACTTCCGCTTTCTCCAGAGGAAAACCGCTCCCTGTCAAAATGACTGGCGACGCTAGAGGTGATACTAGAAATATCATCAGAAGTCTCTCTCTGGTCTCCAATCTTCATGGATTGCCTCTGGAGAAGTGGACTAGACCCAGGGATCTTGACTCCATACTCCACTAACTCCTCGAGGTTTGCCGAGGGGAGGAGATGCCGGGAGACTCGGGCGGAGACTGCGGTCCCAGGAGAAGGTCCTCCTTGAAGGGCCTTAGGAGGCCCTTTGGCTGGGGACGATGGAGGCTGGAGAAGCGTCGTCTCTTCTGATTTAGGAAGGTTCTTAATAGGCACAGGGATCCTCGATGGAGGACTGATGACTTGGTCAGGGTCGATGGTCAAACCAGGGTCGAATACTGGAGGATGCTTACTTGGCTTTGGCTCAGGTTTTTCCACTTCCACAACGACCGGTTGACTCGCAGCCAAGGCCTCTGCTTCCTCAGCCGATATGAGCTTCTTGAAGAGAGGAACTGCGGTCGAAGGACCCATGGCGTGGGCCACGACGGCAAGACACTCAAGGGCTGCTTGCCTCACCCTTCGCCTAGGATGGAGAAGCGCATGGCATCCCAACTTCGCCACCTCGTCCAAATCAAACTCATCCCTGGGGAAAGTAAGAAGAGCAAAGGTGACTGCGTCCATGGCGGTCGCCTTCACCTTCGGCGCCCCTCCAGGGACCCCTGACATTAGGACGATGTTCCCACTCCCACCCCTCGCCGTCCTTCCATCCTCACTCCCTCTCAGGATGAGGAAGATGGGGTCACAGATCATCGGAGGCCCTGCAGCTTTCACGAGAGAAGCAAGCGCCGCCGTAGCCACGCTCTTCAGGACAGATCTCGATGACTCAGAGGAAATGTCGCAGAGGATTTGAAGGAGCCACGTCAGGTCACAGTTGGGCAGGACCCTCAGCCCTGTTGCAGCTCTGGCTGCCTTGATCTTGTCCGAGAGGGCGTTGAGGGCATTTAGAGTCGAGAGTTGGGACCGGAAGTGGACCTGGGTGAGGCTAAGGAGGGTCGTGAGGAGGGGGATGAGTTGGGCCAGGTTCGCCACCACAACCGTCGGGGAAACGTGAGACAGTTGGGAGGAGAGTTGGCTGGAGATGTGAGCCAGGTGGTCTTGTCGACTTGCGTTGATCTGAAATATAGGGGCATAGTGAGATTATTATAGAATTTGCATGTTTTCATCATAATAATCCAGGCCAACTGCATAGGTTTATAGGAAAGTGAAAGTTGTATGTTGTTGATTAATAGATTTCCTTTATCCGGACTGGACTCACTTAAAAAGATTGAGGTCAACTCTGGAACTTTTCGTGCTGACCCCAAATACTGGATTCTCTCTAGAGTCCAAGTGTGTACTTAGCTGCCTTTAAAAATCGATCTTTATTGTAGAGGAGGCATTCTAGATATTCTATGACATGACATGAGAGTGGGTGTTAACAACATCATTTTTAGAATACCTTTCGTTCTAGTATGTATAATTCTTTTTCCGTAATGAGATGATTGAGAGTTCATATGCAAACAAAAAGTCGAACTCTAGACATACAGCATACAATCTACCAGCACTCATGGCGTCCCAGTTTTTTGTCCTGAAGTGAAGAGGAGGAGGAAAAGTTCAATAATAATAATGACACGTCATTAGGAAATCTACCTTTGTGTGTAGTCAAATACAATACAAACAATTTAGGATAGAGTACGAATGCGCCAAATCAATACACTACAGGAAAATCGAATAAAGTAAAGTGCTTTTTCAGTTTTTTACTGCTCCCCTTTCACTTTTTACCCGATTGTTTGGATAATTCAATTTGTTAATGTTTAATGATAATGGAATCAATTCGAAATTAGATACAAAAGCGGTATAAAACAACTACGTTACATTACTGACTGCACGTGGTAAGGTTATTTCATGGCACGTGAGCTGCATGAACGCCAGAAACACTTGAGTCCAAATAAATTGAATGATGGTCCTTTTCTCGGACAATATGATTTTAACATAGGGAAATTGAACAATCCTTTCACTTTCACACGCAATGTTGTCTTATGTAATGAAAGAGACAAATTAAAGTGAGACTGACTGATGCGTCGGTTACGTTGTCACAAATGTAAAAATGTGCGTGACAAAAGTCATTCATTACCTCTGTTAGACTAGCCCCTGTCCCTGCCAGCCTGTCCCAAGAGTGGAGGTCTGCAATCATGTCATCCAGGACGCTTGGAAATTCATTGTCCATCATCGTAGAACCACTGCCACCATTCTCATCCTCCTCGGTGCCTTCTTCATTATTGTCACTTCCACTCCCACTTTCTAAAGGCTCCTCCTGGACTTTCTCCGGTTCAGGTTCAGCAGGCACATCAGGTTTTTTTGGCGGAGAACTTTTCGGACTTTCAGAAACTTGCTCGTCCCCAGACGCTTTTGTCTCAGGGACAACTTCTTCTTGACCCTTATTTTCTGGGGACCCTGCAAACTTCACATGCCGATCAGGGGATCCATCAGAACCTCCCTTCTTTAAGGAGTTCTTTATGGGACTGTCTTGGCTTGCTTGGTTGATTTGTTCCAGTCGCTGCTTCCCACTTTCCCCAGTCTGCTTTGTCAGGCTTCTACTCTTTCGGCTACTGGACACTGAAGATGAACCGGCACTTGAGGGGGGTTCCGTCACCTCTTCAATTGGAGTATGCATCCCAAGCCTTTCTCGAGGATGGAGTCGAGGCTCTGGTTTTTTAACTTTTGGTGGAGGTTCCTCATTATTCTTCTTGTTTTTGGACACTTCCGGAGAAGCATACTGTGGGACTGGAGGGTAGTTCATTTGGCGTGCAAGTATTTCATCGTCCGTTGCCCAAACCTCACTTTCTTCATCTTCATCATCTTCTTCTGGAAGATTCAGTTCTTCCTCTTCTTCTTCCTCTTCATCTTCGTTCCCAGAGTCGGATTCTTCTTCTTCAAGAGCTGTGCTTGTGGCGTACTCGTACTCAGAGGAGTCTTCATAGGAGGAAGATCCCTTTGTGGAGGTGGTGGTGGTCGTGCCGGGTCCATATTTGCTCGTGTATTTGGTATTTCCACCAATTAGCAGCATATTGTCCTTGCTTTAAATGTCACCCGAATAGAATCAGTCCATCTGAACCACTAAACTATCGAATCTCGATACAAGGAAGGAAGGAGAACCGATTGATTCTCGCAAATAATGACTGTCCTGAGCACGGTATAGTTGATAACAGGAGAGAAAGCCAAAAGCGGTTGGGTTTTGCAGAAATAATGAGGTATATAATAACTCAACTGTGAGTTAGAGACTCTGGCCAAAACGATTGGATCGACTGTAACTTGACTTAGGTTTGTTTGGCAAGAGAAAATTGCAATACATTGGAATAAGCGAGAGAGTCGCTTATTCCAGTGTATTTGGATTGGTGAAGGGAGAGAAAGTAACCTGCGGTGATAATTCTAATTCTTTATATTATTCTTAGTCTTAGATATGCATTCGCATAGTCGGTAGCCGTGAATTTGATGGTGGTTGGTGAGACGAGAGACTTTCACTCGGCAATCAAAGCAAAACCGTATAGCCTTCTCAATTATTTAGAACACCCCATAGTCAAACCAGCAGCGTACAAACCCACGTCCATTCCTTCCTTTCTTTCTTTCTTTCTTATGTCGATAAAGTCTAAACCAAAGCGTTCTTGCCTTTGCTAAAAAGATTTTTTGCGGATTGGACTGAATCACTCTGGACTGGAGAAAGTAGAAAGTAAGTTAGTGTTAGTAGGTCGCAAGAAGAAGAAAATGCATGCATGAATGAATGAGAACGAATACGATGTACGAGGAGTGTGTTTGTGACACGAATAATACAAATGGCGTGTCTTGAGTCCGTTGAAAGAAACAACGGGAGGAAAAGCCTTGATTTTCTTAACACTTTGGGTGGTAGTGGTAGGTACCAGGTACTACGTAGGACATTTGCTAAACGACATAAAAATGACCAGGTTCCATTCTATGTTCTTTTCTTACACCTTCATCTATCTCCGTCATTTCATTGCAATTGAAATGGCTGCCGAGTTAAGAAAAGTGAAAGAAGTTAATTGGAGTGGAAAAGAGATTGAGATTATTGAGAAATTGCCAGGTTTTTTCATATTGAATTTTATAACTTGATAATTGAATTCGACATGTAAAATGTTTATGTCTGCATGCAAAAAATTAACTTGACTGTTTTCTAATTTTAGTTAAACATCTAAATCCCGTATGCTCACTTTTCAAAATAGATTTATTCAAGTTTTTCTTAAAGTCAAAGTGAAGATCTTGTCTTTATCGGCAAGTAAAAAATGTATGAACTTGAACTTGCATAAAAAATAACCAAAGATTAAAAATTACTCATCATTAATTGCACTTTTAAGACTGTTTCTCTTACCTAATTGTAAGCCAACGAAAGACAATTATTATGGAATGACAGAAGCCACTGATTAGAAATTTCCTTTATGCAGTTACAAAAAGTTACCTACCTGCCAAAAGAAGACAAGAAAATGTGCATGCATGATTTCCATTTTACGAAGCAGGTTATATGTTTTTATGCACGTAATCGCGTAACGCGTAATCATCGAATACTTAATAGGCGAATTTGTAATGATGATGCTACCATGTCATGTCAGATCGTTTGGTTATGTCTGTGGTACAAAAAGTGAGAATAATTACAATTGGTGTGGTGGTGGGACGGTTTGCAAGTTGTAAAAACTTGAATAATTTTCACAAAATCCCTACCTTACCTTCAATCTTCCTTCCGTTCGATGTATGCACAAAAAGATGCACACTTATACAGCTATGAATTTCCCCCATAACATGCCCTTGACATTCAACCGGTCTACCATTGTTTGTGTGACCTAATGCCTTATGTGTCTTTTCTGCATCCTTTCTACCTTTACAAGACTTAGATTGATTGGTTTTGTTTACAATCTCAAATTTGCTATACTTTTTGCCATCATCTCGTCATAATTTTTTTTGTCTTAGCTTTAAGCTTTGTAGAGAAAACCAGTTTCATGTAACTCATCATTGTCGTATTTAATAATAATGATATCATGAATGAGTCGAACCCAATTCTCAAATTTGCAGATTGTAATTCATGTTGTGTAAGAAAAGGATTGAAGATTTTAAAACAAAAATTTCTTTCTTCTTTTTGAAGAACGACTCTCACTTTCCTTCTCTCAATTTTGACCACTTTTTACGTTCAGAGAATTTTAAATTTGAGCCCCAACCTCAGTCACTGCGTCTTCTTTAGGTCATAAGTCCTCCTGCTTCCTTCGAGACATCCTGCTCTCATGAAAGTGAATTTTATTTTTAATCAGACCTTAGTTAATTAAAAGTGGAGGAGAGGATTTATGGTCAAAATGACGATTTCCACATGGAGGAGTCTCGTTTTACCCCTGCTAAGTCTAAGTCTTGTTTCCGGACAGTTATTTTCCACGGTGGAGGATGGATCGGGGAAAGGTGAGACATCTATTCATAGATAGATTTCTGTTACAAAGTCCTTATAATTTATTTTAGTGTACACCTACTACCTGTCAAATGGAGAGACAGTGGACGTTCCCCAGACCCCCTTGAGTCGATCCTCGGAAGGGCCCAATGAGGGGGATTTCAACGTGAATTCCATAGCCAGTTTATTCCGTGATGATGATCAACCACCCACAGTGGAAAATGTGTCACCCTCAACCCCTCTCAACCAGATTCAGTCTCAGTCTTCCGAGGTGTCAAGGGACATTGAGACGTCCCTGTCACATCGAAGGGCTTCTATTGGCCACCACAATGCAAACCAATTTGTAGTGTCTCCACAACAATCAGGAGGGGCTGGGCCTCAAAGAGTTGAACTCCAAGTTGGAGGAGGGGGGCCCCTTCAACCAAGGGACAGGGACCCTCTTTCATTTGCCTCAATCATTGCTCCAGGGATGCCTGAACAACCGACGAGGCAGATGATGATGAGGCCTTCACCACCTCAGGTGTATCATGTTCAGGCTCCACAAGGACCAAGGCCCTTCAGTCCCTTCCCTGTGAGACACCCTCCTCCACCTTCCCCTCCCCAAGGTGTGGATCAAAGTGCAAGTGGAAGTGGTGGCGGGAGTCTGAGCAGCATGTACCAAGGTCCTTCAGGGCCCCAGGCACAAGACTCCTCCCCCATCCCGTCCTTTGGGAACCTTGCAGAGATACTGGACTCCGCCACAACCCAGCTAAGAACTGCGGTGAGTCATTTGACTTTTCTCATTGTAGCCCAAAATCAACTTTTGTACCTATGTGCCTTTAGTTTTCTACACCTCTCGCCCCCCACCAGGGACAAGGTGTGGGTGTTGTGGGTGAGGGCATTTCCTCCCTCCTAGGCTCCCTCTCCTCCTCCCTGGACGACTCTGTCTCGTCTGGCTCTGAATCTTGGAAGCGAGGATGGGGATCGTCAGGTCCTTCAGTCACTCATATAAGACACCCTCCCACCTATTCCGGGGACGACCCCTTCGGACCCCATCACCACCATCATCATGGCCCAAAGCCCTTCAACCCTCATAGCGTCGTCAAGTACCTCACGGACAGCCTCCACGGATGGGCGAGTCCGCACAAAGTAAGGAGTCTATAATCTAATAAATTGTCCATTGTCTCAACGTACCCCTCATGCCATAATTTTTCTAGCATCATCATCATCACCATCACAAGGACGTCAGGTTCTTCTCCACCCTCGGAAAAGCTGCAGATGGGACATTGGGAGGCGTTTGGGCAGCACGAAGGGCTCTACGAAAGGGTGCAGGGACAATCCTCTCCTCCAAAGTCCGCTTCGGAGGAACCCTAGCCTACGTGGGCTCCGAAGTTCTTGCGAAGGCGATTGACATTGCGGCCCATGTTTAAGAAAGAAGAAGATAAACTATAAATTATATGAAAGTATGACAAGGAAGGAACTGACAAACAAAAACTAATTTATTTTTTGAATCCTCGCCACAAGATAAAGTATTATATTGTATTTATATCTATGCAAATGAGCTTTTTTAGCTTCAAAAAATTAAACAATCTTTAAAACAGAAATTGAGCGACCACGCGGTCCACTGCATGTCATCATCATGGGAAAACTAAAATTGTTTACTTCATCAAAGCGATTGAGATGTAGACGATTAGCACAATCATGAATGCTAGAAGACATAAGGTAGGAGCCACCACCTACAATAATTGAATGTAAAATTAAGGTAAATATTTCAAGTCAGTAAGAAAAACAATTGACTTACCTTAAGGGCAAGGGGCAATGTGAGACTAAAATTTTAAGAAACTTCAGACTTGGCCCTAACAACAAAATTTATTATAT
>JAQIWU010002318.1:0-12563 GCA_034696445.1 Isotomiella minor
GGACCCCCATTTCGTGAAGAAGTCGTACTTCGTGTGATGAAGGAGTTGGAGTACTTACACTCTATAAAATAAAATATTATCTTCAGTCAGTCTTTGAATTGATGATATGAATATTTTCCTACCCAAGCTTCTTGATCGTTTGTTCGTTATTCGATATGAATTTATTGACATCGACGGACTTCAATGATTGTGCACTGCTTAATGCTTCTTTATGCCTTTAATAAACGTTTGTGTATTTATCTCAATGAATTAATACGATCGATCATCTTTCCAATAACTTTTTTGAAAAGTTCGTAATCTGCATGAATTTGGCATTTTCATAGATTGAACAAAGTTGAAGCAAAGTTTCATGTTTGCCTCATCTCAAGCGAAGACTGCCTGCCGCCTGCCTCCGTGTGGCGGACGAGAAAAAATTGAGAAAGTGTGAAAAAACAGCACCAAACAGAACAGCAGCAGTTTGGAAAGAATTTTAGAAAATTCTTTTTCAAAAAAAATTCGACGACTGGATCACAAAAGCGAAACGTATCCCTCGAGAAAGTAAGTTGAACTTGTGATCTTGAATTTGAATAATATTTCATAAACTTTGCATTTTTCGTCGTTCATTTTTGTTTTGTTTCTTTTTTAGAATCGAAATGTCTTGCTAAAGGGACGAGCCCTTGCTGATAGACTCTCAAATTAATTCGGATGGACAACAACGGGGACAGGAACGGCGAGGAACAACAGCAGCAACAGCAGCGGTCGAACAAGAGACCGAGGTGGGTGATTATCCTTGTTCCATTACACTCTTCACAACGTGTCTAATAATAAATTGCGTCGTAACGTTTTAATTCCAGGATGTCCATGCGACTTGGTCAGAACTCTTCGGAAGACAGTAGTAGCAGCAGCAGTAGCAGTGGTGGGAGTGGGAATGATAATGATGCTGGGAATCCCATAAATCTTATTGCAAGACGAAGCGTTGCATGTAGAAATCACGTTGTCGCCGCGGTCAATGATGATTCTTCCGGCCCCAGTCTGCTTGTAGGATTCAACAGAAACACATCTGCTGGTGCGACTACTGGTACTGTCAATGTCAATCTCCTTATGGAAGACGTAGACCTTGTCAACGCCGTAACCCCTGTCTCATCCCCAAATCGTCCCATCATCGCCAATCCAAACGAAAGGGGAATAGATCATCTTGAGATGGCGGTTTTCCAACACTATACACCCGTACCCATTGTGGCAGGGGCATCGCAGTCACACCTGGTGGTGGGGTGTGATGACTATCGTCATCCGTCATATCCATTGCAACAACAACAACAGCACTTGGTGGAGGAGCCGCGTCCCTCCACATCCACTGCTGATCAATCTAGAATCCAGTCAATCATGTCGTCGTCAGCTTCAACTCCTGGCGATCGTTCGATGCATTTATCAATTATGCCGATTCCAATGTTGCTTCCTCAAATTCCCATGCCCGCCTTGCATGGTTTAGTGAGTGAAGCAGTGCACATTCATCATCGTGAAGGTCCCACACCTCCACAACCACAGCCAACATATCCAGTGAACGTAGTTGCAACGCACCACCATCGCCGTCAGGAAGATGAAGGATGGCAGGAGTCACGAATGTCACTTTTGGAACGAGCTAACTTTCTATTGAATAACTCCCGAATGTCGGACATAAAGTTCCTTGTTGGTGAAGGAAAAGTCGAAGTTTTTGCCAACAAAACACTTCTAGCAATGGGGAGCCCAGTTTTTGAAGCTCAGTTTTTTGGTCCATTGAAAACAACCTCTGAAGTCATTGAACTACCAGATATTGATCCTCAAACTTTTCTTCTTTTTCTGAAGGTAGCAGAAAAATTGGCAACAATATCACTTCAGTATGATTTACCGTGTTTTTTTCTCGTTTATAGTACCTGTACACGGACACACTGTCATTGGATGAAGAGGTGGATGACACCAGGCTTTTGAACTTGTTGCGACCTGCGAAGAAATACATTGTTCCTCACTTGATAGAAAAATGCTCAGACATACTGATGTCTGAATTGAAGCCGGAAAATGTTTTCCAAGTTCATAATTACGCCGAGTTCTTCGATTTACCGAAACTAACTGGCGCTTGCTTAAGATTCATTGACAGGTAATAATTAAAAAAGCGTTAAGAAACTAGAGTCCCTTCACATTGTCTTCAAATTTTAGAGAAGCGGACGCGATTGCCCGTACCGAGGAATTCAACTTGTTAACCCCAGATATATTGGCTAACTTCTTGAGGCGAGATGGACTTAATATAAGCGAAATCGATTTGTTTAAGGCGATTGTTCGGTGAGACATAAATGAAAATTCAAATTATGGAGTTAAAGTCAAATTTGTTTCTCACGAAGGTGGGCGGAGCTTGAATGTGAAAGAAACAACCTGGATAACTCTGATGCTAACATACGCTCATCGCTTGGAGCGAATCTACAGTTAATCAGATTTGCTACGATGGTAAATTTTTTTGGAAGCACCTAGAATTATGGTAGTTCCGGAATAACATTTCATTTATAATTTCTAGAGCCCGTCAGAATTTGCGACGGAAATCGCACATCGCAACATTCTTACTGCTGAAGAAGCAAGGTCAATTTTCATTTTCATGTGTGCTGGCTATCAACATAGACTGTAAGCCTATTTAATAAATTGCATCGTATTGCAGCTTACTAAAGTTATCTATTGAAATTTTCAGAATTCCAGGGTTCATCCCTTCATTTCCTACGAACAAACGAGGATTTTACCCTCAACAATATCTTGTCAGCAGATTTTCATCGGATCCGGTGCCACATAGTCTTAACTATCGTAGCGGAGAGATTTATACGTATAGATTTAAGTAAGATATGAGACAAGACAAACCGATGGCATTATCCTTATTTGCCATTGTTTGTTTTACAGTTCCAAGGCAGACAGGCAAATTTTCCTGAAAGGGGTCAACATTTTTAGCATTAAATGTGGCACAACTGCGCAATATCCAGATCAAAGAAGATTCAATGGAGCAGTTTATCTTTATGAATGTGATCCTGTGGTGGGTGACAGAGATCTAACTCGCGAAAAGGCAAGGAAGCAATTTTCCCGTGATGGTGCACTGGAACCTGAATTCGAAACGTCATCTGGAAGCCGATTCTATCCTGTTGTCTTTGATAACGAAATTCGCATTCCAGCCAATCAAACTTTTACTATTTGCGCAGTAGTTTCTGTAAGTAGTTGCATGAACAATTTTGAAAGGAAGAGTCAATTTAAATCTTCTATTCTTCTAGGTCGCTAGCAGCAGTTATCAACAACAGCCATTGATGACATTTATGGGAAATGATGAAACCACTGAAACGTCTATTCGCTGTGCAGATGATCTGGTTGTAAACTTCACATTTAGCAATTGCAATGGCGAAACAAGCGTTGGAAAATACACCCAGAGTCAAATCCCTGAAATTGTTTTCTCACTGTAACCTCATCCAGGATTCTTATAAAATAATGTTAAGTTGAATGATTGTTTTTCTATGATGCATGGTTTCTGTTGTAGTAAAAAAAAAATAAATGAATTAACCACACTCCAATTTGACTTTATATACAAATGAGGAAATTGTGTCTTTATTTATGGTAAAAAGTATGGATTGGACAATATTATGGCATTCGGAGCATACTTTTATATAAAAAATAGTAACCTGCGCTGTGGGGATTGTTTTGTCTGTGCTGAACAATTCATAGTAGGACTAGGGGCTACCGTAATTGAAGTTTCATTTCATTATTCCAGTCCTACTGGAACAAAGGTTGTAAATACTGAACACACCATTTGTGGTACAAAATGCATTCTAATTAATTAAGGTAAAAGTTTGCTTTGGTTGGTACATGATGAGATCTTTCTCTAAACTGATTTTGGATTGTGAAATTGGTTTCAAATTCAAGAGACGTAACATAAAACACTTGTCTATCTACGTACAATCATAACGAACCATTCCAATATCTAGCAGCTAATTAATTCATACCTTTTTTAACACAATCGGCAAAATAGGTTGATGAACTTAACGTAAATTTATTTTTTTGGCCACTCGAATACTTTAAAACTAATAATGGTAATGAACAGAGAATGTCAGTCTTCTTAAAAGTAAGTAGACAAAAAATGAGTAACACTTAAGTATTAAGGAACGAGAGAGAACCTGTCGCTAAATGTAAAAAAGGTTGTTGTAAGGAAATGGAGTTAATACTTCAGTGGGGTGTCGTGATGACTAGGGTACATCTACTTTCTGTTTGTACTTTCGAACCGGTTATGGTCATCAACGGTGTTGCATAGAAATTCTGGACTCTGAATTAGACCTCTGCCTCCACTGTAGCAGTAAAAGTTGTCCCATCGATCCCAAATGTTTGGCCGTGAACTCTAAATCTGTAAAGGCACGTGTACAACAGGTTTCCATGATTTGAAAGCACTTTCAGTTCCACTATCGGATACGCGGTGGATGTTTCGTTCTATAAGTAAATAAAGTCAAAAGATTGGAATCAGTCAAACCACCAAAGGGAAATGATACTATAATATAAAAAGCCTCGTAGTAGTTTACCTGCACCGTATAGTACTGTATGGGCTCGCCATTGTCCTCATACGAAAAAGTGCCAAAGTTATGAGCTGAATCCAAATCGTTTTCAGAATGTAATCCCTACAAAAATAATTGAATAAATCATTAGCATTTGGTGTATTCTCCTCAAAGGGGAACAACACTACAAAAATTAAATGAACTCACAATGACTTGGAATTTTTGAGGCGCTGAAGCGATATTCCCATACGGTGAAACGGCTTTCGGGATGTGTTCCATAGTGAAGGCAGTTACAACTGAAGGAGCTATTAATTTAATAACTACATCCCCAACAGACCCTTCAAAGGCCCAGCATTCTCCAGGAACCAATCCAGGCTATAAAGTAAAACATAATATTTTCTTATGAATGAATGAAAAGTATGGAATAGAAATAAGAGTTGCAAGTACGATACCTGAATAATCACACGAGGGTTATTTGGAGGCGACCAAATTTTAAAACCCCAAATCGAAACCACACTGTTGCGAACTTTTGAACTTTTGGTACAACGAGTACTGATAATAGAACCTCCTGCAGGTTCCAAAGCCAAATCAGGAAGCCCTGTTTTGTCCGCGTCGTATTTCATTATTGCCCTATGAATGAGCTTCTTGACATCATCTGAACTTAAGGCGACACTATTTTCGGCATCCAGACAATGCTTGACACAATTGACTGTTAACAGGGGCTCTATTTCCTTTCTGATGTCAGGCAGAATAGATTTTAAGATGTCTGCGTCAACAATCGGTGCAGGAACCGCTGCAACCTTTGTTTGTTCATGGCTTGACAACTTCGTTTTCAGAGAATCCAAACCGGCATCCATATTATCCAATCTTGTTTGCATCATTTCGTTGTCTGAAGAATATTGCTCCAAAATGCCGACCACTTCTTCCAATTTGTCCCTGTGCTCTTTCCCAGCATGTTTCATTTCGTCAATTAATGAAACGACCGTGTCCAATGTCACAATCAGCCCGTCGCGAGTGTGGCCCAATGGGAAAGTCATGATTTTGTTTGTTATCATTAAATCAATGGATTTTTCCTTCAGTTCCTCTAAATCCGTCCTAGTGTTCCTGATGGACACCTCTAGTTGGCCAATGGTGCTTTCAAGCTTATCATCGCGTCGACTCTGATCGTAGAAACGGTTTTCGTATCCTTTCAAGGTCACTTCAAGTGCTGAAATTCTTTTCAACATGGACTGATACTGGTCATCTGAGATCAATTTGACATTGTCCTTAAGTTGAATAGGCTCATCGGTGTCAGGGTATGACGTAGCTGCAAAATCTATTGGAGCAGTTGTAGGATCCTTGTAGGCGGGTTCACTTTGTTGTTTCAGCTATTAAATTAACGAATACATGTAATATAAACTAATGAAAAATAGTTTTAACAAATGTCACTTACATAAGACGGTAGAGATAAAATGGTGCTAATAAGGGCACCCAGTTGAACCAACCCGTACCAAATCAGAGAGGTAATCAAATTAAGCCCTGCAATCATCTCAGTCCAACAGTACGATATTACGGAAGAAAGCGAATTGTATCCTGTAGTTGTGCATAGAGTTATGAAATCGAACGACTCTGCGGCGTAACCCACAAAATAAGGCCAAAACCAAATTGCTGTAAGTAAAAAAGTAAAATATCCAGATGAACTCAACAACAAGAGTTTACACGTATTTCCCACTTACCCAGCCAAACAAAAGCAGCAAGAACCAGAAGCACAAGGAGGATTTTAAGGATACTTCGTAGAATTCTCATAAAATCCCATTGTTGTTGATTGGACTCTAATTCTTCTTCACCATCACTGTCGTCAGTTAGAAGGCTGGTATTCCAATCACCCTGTTGATCGTAGAAGGCACCTCCAGCTGCTCTTGACCTTATTCCACCAGGCGAACGAATGTAGATTCTATCACCCCTGCTATTGTCCCCCGCTGCTACTGTACTAGCTGCAGAGTAGTCGACACCGCCACTGCTACCCGCATTGGCGAAGCTCATTCCTTCCCCTCTATGAGTGGCCACCGCATTCGTCTTGGGTTTCAAAAATATGAAAAGCCTCCGTCCCCACCCTCTTACTTCACCTAGTCGGTCAGATACAGCTGCTGAAAGGGTAGTCAGGTTTCCAGTGTCTGCAGATCTCCCTGTTCGGCAATAGGAGAAGAACCTTGTTCTGCTTTCGTCGTCGGCTCCGACGTGACCTGTAGTCGTAGAAGTAGAAGACTTCTGAACATAACCATTTCCATTCACATGATAATGCTTGGATGACCCCAGCAGTGTCGATCCACCTTCCAACTTGCAATTAACCTTTCCATTTTTAACAATATTCTCTTCCTCGTCATCATCTGAGTAATAACCCTCGGTTTGAGATGTCGTTTCATCTTCTACAGAAGAAGATGAAGAGGACGACCGCAACCACCCACGGAAAAAACTAGAGTACTTATTATTGATTCGAGTTTCCTCCTTCCCCACAGTATTAACATTGTTGAGGCCCCTACCCCTCTGTTCTAAAACCCATTTTTCGGACACAAGGCACTGAACTAATAACCAGTACAAAGGGAAGCCCACAAATCTCATAAATAGTTGCCAAAATGTCAACGGCACCCTTAGTACAACATCTACAACACTTCCACACCAACTTTTACAACTTTCCCACGACTTGTAAATAGTTCTCGTTACAACACCATGGTCCATCATCATCTTTACGTCAACGTCACCTGTTGAAGAATCCCCGTTGTTGTTTCCTCCATTCTGGTGTCTTCTGACAGTGAATGTCGTGTCCATTCCACCTTCTTCATCCGACGACAGGAGGTTGTCTTCCAGGGGTGGTGTAACCCTAAAGACGGTGGCGTTGTCATTTGCCGAGACCATTAGTACCCTTCTTCTGGAAGCTGCGCGTCTAGTCGTAGTCGTCGACGTGGTGGAAATCACATCACCAGTCCCAACAACGGGGGTAGTGATATCTGAAGAAGGCACACCACCCGTCCCTCTTTTTCGTCCACCTTGGCTGCCTCCGCGGCGGTGCATCTTCCGGCTAAAAAAAAACAAGAAAACCAGAATGTCAGCAAACAAACAAACAAACAGCAAACAACAAACAATGATCCTTAAAACTATGAACCGCACTTATGGAAGCAGGTCAACTGAACCGTTCTCTTACCTTGTTTAAAAACCAAGCTCGTTCAGATATTGTATTTCACTGATCGAGTTAATGACCTGACCTGACCTGAGTGCGTGGTGTGCTTTGTTCACTTTGTTTTTCTGCTTCGTTAATTAAATTAATGAATTCAAAAATTGATAAGACTCAGAAAACAGAAAAATGTTTCTTCAAAAAGTGTTTTGTTTATGTTTTGATTCGAGGGAAGAGAGCAGAGTTCTGAATTCGAGTGAGTCAGAGAAAGGTCTGAGGCAAACAAACTCTCCCGCCAGCCTCCTAACCTTTGTCTCTTTCTTTCTGCTTTCTCTTCTTCAACAAACTTTTCTTTTTATAAGTGACTTATCTTTTTTCTTTTATCAAAGTTTTTCTGAATGTAAATGATTTACAGATAAATGATTACACTAGCAGGTATTTGTACCTTGATCTCCTTGTAAAATCTCGATGTAAAACACGAGAAAAAACAAGTTTTCCCAATTTCAACTTGTCCAACTTTTGACGTTTGCCGTTATATTAATTGCTTGGATTGCTTTACTTTAACTTTCTTGTGGTGTAAGGAAAGGGAATATTATGATGCCTCCTCCTTACCTCAGTTAGGAAATGACGAGACCACAAATTACTTAAATTGTTTAATCAATCGGCGAATTACTTGTGTGGGAAACCGACAACTTATGGTAAGTAAAGTAGCATTCCTACTTGGTGTTGTTGCAATTTGTATCAAACTGATAAAAACATTTGAAGCGGCATGACGTGACTATTTACTGATGACACGATGTTATAATATATGAATTATAATCCTACATCTCTTGTCTATATGACATTCTTGTATCATAAAACTGATAGAGGTTGTTCACTTATGCACTGGTGTAAACTACGCTCAATTTACTCTTTACCAATCCTTCGTTAAAATTTGAATGAGACAATGTTTAGCACCCACTGAATTTAGACCCTCCAGAAAGTGTATGAAATGCTTGTGTAAATATTTATTTAGAGAAGCCTGAAAGATACTGACCTCAGATGAAAGTTCTCGTCGTCTCTTGTGTGGCCAGACAAGCCACCGTTGGAATACTGATGATGATGGCTATTGGACGTTGGGGTTGATGATGATAGGGCGTTCAAAGGAGTACTTGTGGCAAGGCCAAAGGTAACACTTCGGTTAGATTTCTTATGACTTCTTCTTTTTCCACTCCCACTTCCAGAAGTTACGAGGATTCCACGTAGTTTTCTTTCTGGTGGAATGATATCCTCGTCCTCACTCAGACTATCATCATCATTGCTAAGATAGTCGCTGTCATTTAGCTCAGTGAGTTTAACCTCACTTATTGCACTCGACCCGAACCAACTTGAGAAGACACTGGATACTGTGGAGCTGTTTAGAATGAATCCTTTGCAGTAACTGTAGGGAGTTGAAAGGGCATTTGTTGTCTCTAGGTCTGAAAAGGATGGCTCTTCGTCCCCTTTTCCACTGTCGATGGTAGCATTATTCCCTCCCCCACCGGTGACACTGATGCTGCCTCGGCTTCTACGTCTGAGTATAGAAAAGAATATGTCACAACTTTGCAGTTTGCACTTCGTGAACAATTTTTGACAGAAATGTGAAAAAGTAGAAATATGACAAGACCAACGTAGTTGAATCAGCTTTAGTCTGATATGTAGAACGTAATATTTAAGTCTAATCTCACGAGTTTAATGCAAATTAACTACAGAGTCTCACGTCTTATGGCTTTCTACCACGTAAGTTTAGACCTTAGTAGTGTAGTAGGGGTGAGACAAGATCAAGTTGATGATATGCACATGGAAAGTTTATTTATAGAAGGAAGCAAAAAAGAGAGGAATAATGAATAGACTCGGCTTTAATGAAGGAGGAGAAGGAGAGGATTTGTTAATGGAGGTTCTAATATAAAATCTCAGTACAGTCAGGCAGAAATGATGAGTCCTTCCTGAGTTTTCGGATTTCGGATCATGTGGGGGATTACAATATTGACCAAACAAACTTTACATGCCGACATGACATGGTGACGACACGACTCAATAAACTGTATAGACAATAGCATTGTAAAAGTGGGGCACTCTAAGATGAAACAAAAACTCCTGGCTGGTGGAGAAAGAAATAGATTGTAAAAGCTTTTACTGCATTGGATTTTATTTATAGAGAAAATATGAACAAAACCATCTTACCCCGAAGGAAGGTCTGGAGTTGAAAGGCAATTACACGATCCGTGATTTTTGCATTTTGACCGCAAGGGATAATCTCTGACTGAAGACATTTTGATCAATTTAAAAATAAAATTAATACTGAATTGTTAATCACTTTATCACTTTATGCACTATTCTGAACTTGGTGGACACCAATGATGGCTTCACGGTTCAAGAAGATGAGATAACTTGGTTTGTCAAATATGGTAAAATGAGATATGGGAGACAGGTAACTTAATTTGCATGTCTATGATCAATATGCATAAACAGTTTCTCATTTTGCTCTGGAGTAGTGGATGAAAATAAGCAGTACTACTACTTGCTTGCACGGATATAACATCCAATGGAGAAAATTGTTACCCTTGAAGGCTGCAGCAGTCCGGCTTGCGGCTTTATATAGAAGTTATAATTTTACACCTGCAGAATCTTTTTGAACTGTTTGTCCTGGGACATTTGGTGTTAAGACTCTGGTGATATGGAATGAACTGGAACACGGAAAATCTTAAGACACCCCTGATGGCACAAAACATTACGTATCACCGTTTTTGATGAATCCATTAGTCACTTTGTATGGATGAGTAATATTTAAGTTTAGAAAACTTAACTCTTTATTGATATGTGGAGAAATAATGCTGCCTGAATTTACGCTTCATCTGTCTCTTTTGACCATTTTGCAATTCCTTACCCCTATAATTATTATCAAGACAGGGTGATACTCCTGTACTGTAGATCAAAAGATTAGATCAGTAGGCCTATTATTATTGTGACACTTGGTGGGCAGGCCAGATCAAATAGACAGGAGCGTTGTGTGTGGGTTAATTAAACAAACTTTCCCCCTTTAGTCTGTAGTGCAATAATCATAATCGTAAAATAAAATGAAATGTGCACTGCTAATGCAGAGTCTACTGCCGTGTGTGTGCCTACCTGGGCAAGCAAGCAGGTGAGGCGAGGGAGTATAATATAATTAAGGTGAGTGGAATTGAATTGGCAATCTATATGCCTATGCCATTTTTTGCTTATACTTGCTTTGCTAATAGCTAAAAAACTACGTCATACTTTAGATTAGTCGTGTTCACGGTTCACTCTCACTTTTGTGGCAAGTCAAGCAGAAATGTTGTGGAGAGCGCATTAGCATGTATTTGTGGAGCTCTTGACATTGAAAATTCGAGCTTGCATTGCTTACATGGTTGAAGTCATTAACAATTCCAATGTCTAAAGCATCGAAAATGAAAAACCATTGCTTTATCTCATCAGATCGTGATGTTGTGTTCTGGTCTAGGGTATTTTTTGTGGCGTGGATACTTTGTTATTCATTTATTCACGTCGTGTTGTTGTCTGGTCTCAATGTTGTCCTCCCCTCCCCCTCCTTTTACTTACATCCACGATTTTTGTTTATTTATTATTACGTGCCAGACCCTCTATGAAGATTTAGGGTAGCTTGGAGGAACGAAAAGGAAAGTTAGAGGAGTCAAAATAAGTTCATAAATCCATTTTAGAAACTCATTTAAAAGAGAACTACATAGCCGAGCTTAATTATCAACTAGAAACAATAGAATGAGAATAAATGACTCCATAGAAGAATCGCCGATAATTACAGTTCAGTTGTCTGTCGACGTAGAATTGATGAATTGAATTGATGCTTTTGGGAAGACGGGAAATTTCACACTTGCATATAAGTAGGATGCCGTAATATCCTGATTTGGTGTAGTTGAGAGAGTATTTTTATGACTTTGTTCAATTGGTCAGTCATTTAGGACAGAACTAGGGACTAATTAATGGTACATGGATTGGACTGACGTGAGGTGTGTTTTATGATGACATCTTACAATACTTGAAGTGATGAAAGTCCTTGCTTTTATATGAACTTTGCAAATAAAGGTAGGTGTGCATAGAAAAAACACCAGCATTAATTAACACCACCACTTTCCTTCAACAAGTCTTGAAAATGATGAATGACTATTGATCTTGCTGAAGACAAGAGATTGTGGAAATGACTGTGTACAAGCAGTGATTGTATCTAGATATATAACATCTTATCTTGCTTATGACATCATCCTTTGATTCATGCATTCATCCGTGTAAAATGTACGTTTTTCTCAGCGTACCCCAAGTCCGACAATAATGTCACTTTTGTAATTAAAACCAATCCACTTTGGTCTTAACCAGCAGACCTTAGGTGGTATAATTGGTATCGGTATTACCACATACTTACGACACACTAAAAATGATACTTTCTCCATAACTTTCTTATGACAAAGCCAAGTCTGGTGGCAACTTTCTTTCTCAAGAGAACTCGACTTTTGTGGAGTTGCGTCGATCGAGTCGAGTGAGCTCAGCCAGCAGCTGACAAACAAAACAAACAGTCTCTAGAATATTTTTTCTTGGTACTTTGATATTTTTTGAGGCCTATTAGGATAAGGACAATATTTCTCAAAATGACAATCCTAAGGCCCTTATGCACCCTCACGTAGTGTGGAGGGTGGAAGGGAGGTCGTGGACTTGGATTGATGCGAAGAATAATCATGGATCGTAGCTTCAGCAGTCACTCTTCAGGAGGAGGAGGAGGGGGAAGTAGTGGTGGTGGTGGTAATGACGAGAGTAAGGGAGGAGGAGGAGGCAATAACGAAAAGGATAGCAGGGACATTTTCAAAAAGCGGAGGTAGGCCATTTCACCTTAT
>JAQIWU010002319.1:0-12560 GCA_034696445.1 Isotomiella minor
AGTCATGCATTCTTTAACGATTTGATTTGGGATGCTCTGCTCTGTGGTAGGACAACAACCGTTCTTTACCATTATATATTTGTATTTGTAATGATAAAATATCCTTTAGACATTCCACCCCTGCTTCCAACAATTGAAGAGACTCACGCAGAAGGCTTGGGTGAAAATCTTGTCTTCAACTACAAAGAAGAGGACGACGATGGAGCAGTTCCAGTTGATAATGTCTCAAGCACAAACTTCAAGGCGGCGTCACCTCAGCCATCCTTTTTTCAACTTTCGACAATTAAGGAAGACACTGAATCGGTCGAAAAGAATCCAACGAAAATTTTTGAACACTCTGTTTTTGAACTCGATCAGCTTAGATTGAACGCGGAGGAAAGGGAAAGACTAAAATCTGAATTAGAATTTCAAACGAATCAGTTCGCGGAGGAAAGGGAAAGACTAAAATCTGAATTAGACTTTCAAACGAATCAGTTAATGGACAAGTAAGGGAATTACTGGTTAGGAAAGACGAAAGGTATATGCAATTAAGGTTAACTGTTTTTTTTATCGTGTTTAGGTTGTCACTAATACAAGATCTTCAAGCTCAACTGCAGAAAACGAACCTCACCCTGGAGGTCAAGAACAGCCAGTTAAAATTTGCTTCAAAAGAAAACCAGCGGTTGAAAATTGAACTGGAGGAAACTGCCACGAAATTATCATTAGAGAAGATGGCTCGACACTCTTTGGAAGCTAAATTGAGAAACGTCAATAATGCTAAAAATTCAACTATGCTTTCACTTTCCATAATGCCTGACCACGACTACCCAAAGAATCAATCTGATGACGCAATGTCGCCCTTCCGGGATGAAATTAACAACTTGCTGGATGCAGTTTCTGAAAAGGATGACAGAATTTTGGAACTTTCTATTGATCTTCAAGTTGCCAGACATGAAGCAAAAGTTCAGAAACTGGAAAACGGTTGTATCTTGCGACGGGACGAAAATAACTTCAATGTTTTTGCAGAGGTAATTTATCAAAAAGGTTAATTAAGGGGAGGGGATTGATTATTGATGTTACATACTTATCATTATAGGAACATTCCCAAGATATTGCTCATATCGAAAGCAGCATCAAGAACCTTTCTTCCGTTCTGTGTAAATTTGATAACGACGTCAGAGAAGAAATCGAAGAAATAATCGCCTCTTCGACAGAGGTGTTGCGCAAAATCAAACAAGACATTAAGGAGACGCAATTGAAAAATGAGACAGCGTTCGAAGAAGTGAAACAAAAGAGGAAGACTTATGCCGAATCGTTAGTCCAGATACAGATAGAAATTGAACGAGTCTTTGAAGAACGCATTCCGTCTGAATCAGTAAAACATCCGTAGGAAATTTTAATTCAGCTCTCAATTAGAAATCTCAGTTATAAAAATTACAGAAAGTGACTATGTATATATGTTTTACTTAGCCAACATATCAAACCCAGTTGTTTCATGATCCAACCTCTCTAGTGGTTCCCTAAACAAAAACAAAAAAATTATGTTATGGACATTTGTACAATAAATTAAACATGTAAAAAGTACCTCAATGCTCTATCTGTGCCCGACCCTCTTCTTCTTTCACTTGCACGCACATGCCGTTCATACAAAGGTAGAAGGTTAATTCTTAAGAATTTCTTAACTTGCATTCTTCCACAAGTTGCAAGAGCAAAGCCTAGGTCAAAGAAACGTTTGCTCTTGAAAGCAAAATACCCTTCCATCGAAGAATCAAAGGCTTGAATGAGTGAGTCCTTGAACGGAGTCAATCCAAAGGCACAACAGTACGTTACTGTTTGTATGCATATGGTCGACAATGATGATGGAGAAGTCGCGATGTTCACAAAAATGAATAAAATTCCTGGCAAAAACTGTATAACGCTTGACGTCAGTCCCTTTTGTCGTATAAATGCCATCATTTTTAGAAACTGTGGAGGAAGCTTTGGATCACTGGTTGAAAACTTTGTGATTGATGCCACGAAGCTATGAAGAACGGGTTGTAATCCATTGTCCTCGATATATATTAATATTTCCTAAACAAGAATATGCTACATTGCAAAGTGATCTAGGCACTATACTTGGGAGAGGAATTGTTCAAAATACCATGCCAGGATGACCGTCGTCAATGTCGTCATCCAAGTATCTCAAAAGAGCAAGCGCTAACACATCCAATGTCTTCCTCTGCAAAAATTGGTCTGAGCTGAAATGCCCATAAGCCACAATATTCTTGAACACCTGGAACAAAGCAAATATTACAGTGACACTGACCCTGTTAGAAGACAAATCAATTTTACTCACGTCAAATAAATACGGCTTTAGAGAAAGTATGATGTGAGTCGGCAACTTGTCCCATTGGGAAATCCCAGAGAAAGGAGGAATGAGATGACTAACGAGTTGAGCACCTACGCACACAGGATCACCTTTGCTGTAGACTTTCTCGAAGTCAATGCACTTTAAAAGATGCATACTACATCGGACAATAGCTTCCACCAAGGGAATAGTATTGTCATCTTTAAATATGACGCCACCACCAACTGCTTTTGCAAGAACTGCTAAGGGCTGTAGAATATTCTGGACATCCCCACGACTCCATTCTTCGGCCTTCTTACAAAATTTTTCTAGCATGTCTACATTTGAGGTGCTACGAAAGTCGGAAGAGAGAACCTTTCTCGACAATTCTTCAGCTATTGCGCAGTCCAGAGCGTTCAAACGAACCCAAGTTTGGCACCACTTGACATCGTTAATTACGTCTTCAAATAAATCCTCATACTTCAAAATTCTGGAAACGTAGAATTGGCTTACTTCGGCTGAGGTTCGTTCGTTTAATGCAAAATGGTCGTACAATCTGATGACAGTCTCTTTTCTCTGGGACTTCCATTGGGAAAACAAAGTCAAGTCTGCTGCCAAGCTTGCCAATGGTTCTATATCGGTTGAAGGAACGCGATTAGCATTCAATATCACTGATTGTTGTACGAACTGAATTGATCGCTCCGATATTCTGGAGATCAAACCCTCCACCTCTGACGACACAATGTTTGGTCTTTCCAATTTAAATGCAATTATCCAGGACGTCAAATTATTCAAGACGCGAAACGTTCTGACTAAATAGTTTTGACCACAAGAAGACAGCCACATCGTTAGGTTAGCACTTATCAAGGAGTCTCTTCCCAATGAAGTTGAAGAGAAGGACGACGAAGAGGTTCTTAAATTATCTAGTAGTTCCAAGTAAATCATCACATTTTCCTTTTTGACAGAATCCAGAGGTGCTTGAGCCAACAGTGAAGTAACGCTGGACATAAAGGAGGTTGCAATCTCTTGTGTGGAAATGTTTTTAGACGATTGGAGTAATAGTAATATAGTCGTGGCAGATGCCCGGAGCATTGTTTTCTGCCTTCCAGGGGTTGGTTTCGCATATTGTAATGTTTCCTTGAGTCTGTCGCACTGTCAAATAAATGGTAGAAAATAAATCATAATGGACCACCCGAAACATTAAACAGATAGTACCAGGGAAGTGGTGTCTTTTGTCGAAAAGGCCAAAGTCATGTACAGCGTTGCCACCCTTAGCAGGCCCATTTCACCAAAGTTTGAGACGGTGGATTTAACTAACTTCATTCCGATATTGGACTTGACTTTCCTCCAGTCTTTTTCACTAGAAATAGCTACATGTGTGACGAGGAGTTTTAGGAAATAAAGAAATGGGTCCTGGTATTGGACGCCATCACTGTTTGCGACGGAAAGAATGGAAGTGGTTGGTATCCTTCTCAAATCAATCAAAGACTTAATCAATTTTCTCCACTTTTCCACAGTGCTGTAGCAGTCCAAACTCCCTGTCCCTGTGTACCAAAATATAAGAAAGGTAAGTCAGAGTCAATCGAAAACAGAAATGTGAACGACATACCTCCAACAACTTTATCCAACTTGGGAAGCCAGTGATTCCACAAACACTGAACCAACTCCAAATCAAATCCCCAAAAATTGGAAACTTGCAGCAAAAGTAAATGAAGTTCATTGATATTCTCATTAGCAGTTGCCCATTCTTTCGCAATATTGTTAACAAAGGAATAACCAGAATATTTGGGGGGTTCAGTCTTTTCGTTAAGAGGAGCACAAATTCCACTCAGTTTATACTGCCCAAGATGAGAAAGATGTGCCACTATCCAAAGGGGAAAGTGAAGCTTTTGACGTGTGGATTGGGCATGGTTATCACAGTTCATGAATGTCCCTAGAGATTCTTTAAGATGATTCCAAAAGTTGATCTGAAAGTTTCAATAAAGCATGACGTCAAACAGTGTGCGATAGACAAAGATGATATAAATCAAATCCGGTACCTCAAGTTCATCACACATAAGTTTCATCATCGTCCACAACTCTTTTACGCACCAGCAGTTAAAAGGCTGTTTGGACAGACCGCAGGGATCGGCCTTGTCACCTTTGGACAGAAACATTGTCCATGCTAACGCTAATAAGTCCTCCATTATCCAACCAATTATGTGGCTGCTGGCTCCGAAAATTACAAGTAGGAACCAACGAATGTCCAGCATAGTGTGAAACAAGTGGTATAAAGGTGAGGTGCTCTAGAAAGTAGATGCAAACACATATTTCATTTATACCGTCATCCATTTATGATAGTATTTGCTGTACCTCATTGCCGCCTCTGTCCCCACAATAGCTTTTATAGTAGTCTTCCCAACTCTCTCCTGTTGCAAAGTTTCCAAAGGCGTCTTTAAACGAGTCAAAAAAATGGTGCACCTCTTCCACCGACCCCCACAATTGCCGTCGTAAATGTGGGCTTTCGGAGACCAGGGTGTTGAAATAGACGCAGATCTGTTTCCGAAGAGCCCAAGGAGACTGAGGAGCAGACGGATCTCCACTGTCCCACAGGTCATTCTTTGGATTTGACATGATCTGGAGTAAATGGATGTTTTTTCTCGCCAATCTCAGCAAATGACGACTATCCGAGACATCATATAGATCCAATCGTCTTCCAAAAAGCTCCATGATGAGGTTTCTACAGTTGGCTACTTGTCGCTCCTCGGGTGGAGGACTAGAAATGGTGGTGGGGGCAGTTGGGGGCATCTGAGTCGAAGGAAAGAAGTCATCAAAATCGAATTCATTATCCTCCACATGATTTCCATTTTGATCCTCCTCTTCAGCCGGTTCCCTTTGTCTCCTCACAATCTCAATCCCTTCGGTGAGTTGATGACGAAGGATCATACCCTCCGGACTGAAGTTGTGGTCATTGCTCCCAACCCTTGGCTGCCCTTTACAGTTGAAGCAAAACACCAACACATTGGAATCTGACTCTTCGTCCTCTTCAACGTCCCCAATCCCATGTATGACTTTACTATATCCAAGGACAGGGGACAAGGGGGGACTGCAACTATCCTCCTCAAAGTCTAACATTTTTATAGATTTTATAGAAATTATTTAAAGAGAAATTTCAAAAGTCTTTGGACAACATAGAACAGAACAGACGGATTGATCGACTTCTCGAGCCAAGAAATTATTTGCCGGCATTCATTTGGTTCCCGGATTGAAAAGTGAGTGGGAATTGTGAGAATGTCTTTGTCTCCACCGGGTGGAATTCATTTTCATGTAGATTTTTGTTTGCTTTATTACTCTTGTGTATTTGTAACGAAAACGTATAATAAAAAAAGTAAATAAGAATGAAATGAGAGGTACTAAAAATATAAAGACTTGATAGAAACATTCCTTCTTCATTCTTGCGTGTCTGATCTTGACAAACTTGAGAATCATTTAAGGATAAGGTCCACTGGTGAATTTTGGCGGAGCTCCATAGGAGTCAGTGGGGGCTGCTGGATATCCTTGATCTGGTGCAGGGGCCGCATATTGGGGAGGAGGGGGTGCAGGCGAATTGTAACCTGGGGAAGGTGCGGCGTACTGAGGAGGTGGGGCATTGTAGGATGGAGCTGGTGCTGAATATTGAGGTGGTGGTGGTGGGGAGTTGTATCCAGGTGCAGGGGCACCATATTGAGATTCTGGTGGTGGAGGGGAATTATAGCCTGAACTTATTGGTGCAGCATATTGAGGCTGGGGAGCTGGTGCTGAATACTGAGGAGGTGGAGGTGCTGGGGCATTGTAGGCTGGAGCAGGGGCAGAATATTGAGGGGGAGGAGCATTGTAACCGGATGTCGGGGCAGAATATTGAGGCTCTGGTGCTGGAGCATTGTAGCCTGGAGCAGGTGGGGAATATTGAGGCGGAGGTGCAGGGGAATTATAGCCTGACGTCGGTGCGGAATATTGAGGCTGGGGAGCTGGTGCTGCATACTGAGGAGGTGGGGCATTGTAGGCTGGAGCAGACACCGGTGCGGAATATTGCGGCTGTGGTGGAGGATTGTATCCGGACGTAGGTGGTGCAGAGTACTGAGGAGGTGGGGGTGGTGGAGAATTATAACCAGGAGAGGGTGGAGCTCCTATATTAGACACTCAATGTAAATTCAAACCTTGATTCAACAGATTGTGAACTTTACCGTATTGAGAAGAGATTGCAGCTTCAGGTCGAGCCCATGCAAACTCTGCCAGGAGGAGGACCACCCAGCATCCGGCCAATTTTTGTAGATTATTCATGTTCTGCACTGTTCCTCAAGAAGAGATATTGTCTGTACTTTTGATCCCTCTGATTGACTGATCACCGGAAAGTTGCTGATTCATATTTATATCCTTCATCCAACCCATCTTTTTTGAAGTGCTTCGAACGGCCGTCAAAATTGAGTTTGTTTGTTAATTGCTTTGCGTGTGCATCTATATGATCATAACAAGTTCAACAAATAACGCGAATCGATTAGACTTTGTAATCTTGAAAAGTGCCGTTCTTAAAATTGCATAATAGCTAACAGAAAAGTAAAACCATGCAAGGTCGCTTCTCTTTTCAACGACACGTCTTTCCTTTTCCACTAATCCTGTCTCGATGTCGATGTATACATACCTCATCTTCATACAATGCTAGAATTAGGACATTGATTTACCATTTTTTATTTATTGCGTGTGGCATGTGGAAATGTGTGTTTTGGATGTACCTGGAAAATGTGTCTCAGAAATAGGCTAATTAATTAACAATGCATGTCATTATAAAGTCTGTACTTGTCTAATAGTAGGCTACTTCTTCACTTTTTCTTGCTCAAATTTCAAGTAAAGGGACACTGACACTACTTCCCATAACCACCAGCAGAAGGGCCTGCGGCTGGGGGAGCGGCAGGGCTTGGGGCAGCAGAGCTTGAGGGGGCTGCCAGAGGTACCCCACTTGGGGTAGTGGTAGCGGGAGCGGGCGAGGAACCTGCTGGGGCTGGGGGAGCAGAACTTGATGGAGGTGCAGCCGAAGATCCAGCGGGAGAAGCAGCACTTGGCATCGTGGTTGGGGAACCAGCAGGAGCAGGGGACGCTAAAAATTGAGGATACACAAGTGTCGGGGTAAGTTGAGATTCTGATTTATTAAATCTTGTTCGAGTCACTTACATGAGCCACCAGCACCACCACAAGGTGGAGGAGGTGGAGGACATGAGGGGGCAACAGGACATACTGGGCAGGATCCTGATGACGATGGAGATGGTGCAGGTGTGGTTACACCAGGCATTGGAGCAGGAGCAGGGGCTGCTGCAGTGGTCATTGCTGAAGAACCTCCGGAGGGGGCAGAGGTTGTACTACTTGAACTGCTGTCAGGGGACGGTGGGGGAACAGAAGCTGAGCTTACCGCTGCTGGTGGGGGTGGTGCACCATAGTCCTGAGGTACGGCATAAGCCACACCACAAGTGACCATCAAAAGTAACGCCTATAAAAATGAAACAACGGCTTTGAAGTTTACAGTATTGTTTCTCAGAATCCTTACTTACAATCTTCATATTGAAATGACACCTCACCAAAAATTAATACCTTCGACGAAACAATGAATGAAAGAAAGTGAAAAATAACGGCGTCCTCTTGGTGTATATATATACAGTGCCAATCAGACAATGACTAGGGCGACCTCAATTAACTAGTCTGACTGCCAATTTTATTGCAATTCATGAAAGAGTCAAGTGGGTAATTTGCATTGATTAAAGGTATTGGAAGGTTAATTGATGATGGTCTTTCCGACGACGCGTAGTTATGTCTGGATATAATGGGAAGGGAACAACATGCGACGTTACAGTAAACATTTTCATAATAATGGTCATCGTATAATTGGAATATTAAAATCGATTTTACTTTTTACTGACTTCCGTTACACAAAGATGCATATTTTTACATTGAATAAATTACATTTTACTTAAAGTTAATATGGCACTGCTCTTGTTGGCACCAAGGGTTGAGAAGCTACGGGTAAATGAGATCTGAAAATAAAGGCAAAACGTTAAGTTAATGCTGAGTTGTTCGTAGGACTATATGTGTAACTCTTTCTTACCCAAGAACCCTGAATCCATTGGAATCGGCTTCATAGCTCGTAGAGATGGTCTTTCCTTCCGGAGACGTGTAGGCATAAGTACCCTTTTTGACCATGTCTGACACAGGCTCCAAACTTGCACCATAACCGTTGTACCCAGGTTGACGAACGAAAGTCATTTCATTGTGACTGATTCCATTGCCAGTAGAATAACTAAAATAAAATACAGTTGTCGGCAATAAGTACTTGATTCATTCATTCATTACCAAAGCCTCGTTAGTGACTTACTCAAAAGCGTGGCTGCTTCCAGGAGTGATGTCTTCGTTATGTCTAACAATGGGGACATGGCTTCCGACGGCACCGTAGGATGACGAAGGTGCAGAGACGACGCGAGTATTGATACCAGAATGACCAGATCCAGCATTACTAAAAAAGGAGCTAGGCTGCCTCTGGCTCCCCTCCCTCACGTCACTTCCAAAGCTGATATGAAAATTGCTCTCAGGGACGGCAGCACGTACACTTTCTTCTGGGGCCTCAGCATAAGAAGGGACAACGGGACTAGCCACACGAGCTGGGGCATGGTAAGACTGATAACGATCCACTTCATCCCGGATGATTGGGGCAGGTGGGGCTCCTCCAGTGAATTGCACGGGCATCATGAGACTCCGAGCATATCTTCCATTGTTACTTCCAAAGGCAATTTTAACTGAGGAGGATGAGGCAGGTTGAGACACACCAGCGTAACTTCCATCATCATTCCACTTTTTCTGTTGATAACTGTCATCCTCCCAACTTTGAACCTGGGGTTGGTAGACTGCGGGGTTGAATGCTGTATGAGAAACGGCTGGGGCGTGGCTGTAACTGTTTCCGTGATCTCCAGTAAATGCTATCTTCACGGTCTCAGCGGGGGCTGGGGGTCCAGCTTGATAATGGTTCCAGTCTTCATTACCACCATAATTGTTGGAATTGACAACGTTGATTTGAGGAGTCGGGCCATAATGGTCTCCTGCAAATGCGACTTTAACCGTCTCAACTGGGAAAGGGACATTGACGGTGTAGGGTTCTGAATCGGGACAGTCCCTTCCAAACTGCATGCAGGAGTTGGATGGGGAGATGTCCCATGAGTTTGCTCGAGCAGACGCCACCAGCAAAGAAATGAGGATGAACTGAAAAATTATATAAACAAAATAGAAAATTAAAATACAATGAAATGCAACTACTATCTTATCTAGCTCACAGGTCTCATGATGTCCGAAATGGGTGTAGGAACAAAATATTGTGTTACAAATCAAAGAATTACAAATACTGAAAGTGAAGAGACTAATTTGAGCACCAATTTGCAAATGGATGAGATGCATCGCTCGTCTTCATTTATATGCACTTCTCTGGACAGGTGCAATAAAATGAAAGTGGTTGGGTATGGAAAAATACAAGCAAAGGGTCTCAGTCTCAATGTTTCAATTAAAGTGAGAGTGACATGCAAAGATGAATGGGGAAGATATGGGTCACTGAAGGTGTGCTTGGTTCATCATTGGTCACCTCATGCTTATTATTCTTATTATTCCCAGGAGTCTTGAATTCGAGCATCCGTGTCTATTCAATTGACGTTGGAGAATGTGTCATAGAGAGAAAGTGAAAGCAAGGTGTAATAAACAGATTGGTCAATGCACGCAATTATCAACCGAACCCCACTTAACAGGTAGCAGCCTTGTAACCAATATTTGTTTGATGAAACTATTTTTACTATTCAAGTTAGAAAAAGACTTATTCTGTTTATCCGTCTGTTTGTCTACCAATTTTACTTCCCATGAAAGAGACTTTCACAATTTTTATCAACATGCCCCAATCCATTCAACCAACTACGACAGGAATGTGAACGCCTTGCACAATTAAATATTTTGTTTCAAACGTCAGTTTGAGAGTTACAGTAGGCATATTTTATTACCAATTGGGAATGGGTATAAACGACAATCAACAACGTTAATGAAGAAATTCAGATTTTCATTTCTACTGCATACTGGTACTACCAGAGACTTCCTACTTGTCCTTATCTGTGTCTTCAGATGGCGAATTTCTGCAAGGAAACATATGACCTTATGACCAGCCACAAAAAATAACTGAAGATGTATGTATATGATACCTTGCGCATGGTTGCATTGATGAATGTGCCTGATCAGTGGACGAATCAAGTGGTGCACTACTTTCGTCATTATTAGACGACGATGGTGAGGTTGAAGAGGTTAATAGAGAATGCATGTCTTTTCTCTCCATCCCCGCATGACCCTGGTGATGCAGCATGGATGCTGAAAAACTGACCACGTATGTATGTTTCAAGCCATTGTCTCACCTTTCCCCAATTAGATTTTTACAAAAGAATCACTCACTTTTGCGCTGCAACTCGTAATTGCTCACAATATAATTGTTGATAATTGCCAAGAAAATTGGAATTAAGGTGTTCGACATGTGGGTTTATGAAACTGGGGGTCGATGAAGTAGAGATGGATGACAAAGGGGGACATCGACTTTTTGACGCACTAGACTTTTTACAGGGAGATGACAGATCTTCCTTGTGTGACTGTTCAGTTGGAATTCGTACGGAACTTTGCATCCCTAATTTTTTATCAAATACAGAAATACTATGAGCAAAAAAATACTAAACAACATTAAACAAACCTAAAGGGGTAAGAGAGCCCAAGCTCAGACATCTCATCCGCCATGCTTCTTGAACGAATTGCAATCTGGCTTGCTTTCGCCACTTTGCACGTCTGGGGTAATAACAAATTGGCGTTGTCCCCAAAGAAAAAATTGTGTCTCAAATACTTACCTGTTTTGGAACCAAACCTGGACCCTTGCCTCAGATAGATTCGTACGCAATGCGATGTCCTCTCTCGTCACAATATCAGGGTACTTTGTTTTTGAAAATAAATTTTCCAACTCCGTTAGCTGCTGTGCTGTAAATGTCGTTCGATTTCTTCTCTACAAAAAAGTTTTGAATTTGATATTTGTAATACAGTTTTTGGTTGTGAGAGATGTACAAATTAAAACTCGTACTTGTCTTCGACGACCAAACATGTACTCCTCAAGAAATCCATCGTTGGCTACAAATGGAGATAAAGACGAGCTTTGTAGGTATTGGGTATTCATTGCGATGTCTCAAAGTGCCCCTTAAACCCAGTCCGATTTGATCCCTCCACTCCTATTTCTAGCTGAAGAATGACATTAAAGATCTCCAATGCCAGAACCAAAATTCTTGTCCGGGAATAAAGTATTTACCCCAAGAAGCGCAACACCGCAGATTATTACTAGATTTGTTGAAAATTATTTTAGGGAAGAAATGTGTGTGGGAAGAGAGCGGGTAGTTTCCCAACACACCGAATCGGAGTGAAGGAGGAGGCTCCCCTGGACTTTCTCCGACGAATCAAACTCATCTTCATTGAATTATTGAATAGGGTGGCTGTAGCCAAACCAAACCTTTTCATCAGAATTGTTTTCACCCTTTCTCACGTTCACGTCTGTCACCACCATATTTAAATTAATTTTGGTCAGACCAAATTGTAATTAAAGTAAGGCATTTTCATTATTGGACATCAGAAGTCTACACAAAGAGAATTTTTTGGGATTGGTAATTCTGTAAATTACGTCAGCACATATACTCCAGTAGACAAAATGTCATTTAAGATAATGTAAAAATGTCATCGTATATTAGTGAGGTTGCATAATAACCATTTGGGAACCACCAATGAGACTGTCAGTCAATTCATGGAGCACACAACAAGACATCCCTCGCTTTCACCAGTGGCATTGTTTGTGAGTTGTTCGCCGATTTGAAAAGAAAACGGATGAATTAAAAAAGGGAGAGAGGGGATTGACAGTAAAACAAGCAGATTGGATTGAGGGTTTTGAAGAATGCCACAGAAAGAAAGAAGAGAAAGTCAGGACAAAAGGTACGCATCTGTCCAGAGAAAACTAATTTTACTCTAATTAATTGATCATCATCATCAACCTCATCCCCCCAATCCCTTCCTTTTAGGTAACACAAAAGAGGCAAATGTGAACTGACTCGAATTTGTCCTAATTAATCTGCAACAAAGAGAGACTTTAATTAAGAGCATTGAATTATCAGTGAGGAAATGTCCTTTTCTCTCTCCTTTGTGATGGGACATTTTC
>JAQIWU010002320.1:0-12558 GCA_034696445.1 Isotomiella minor
TCAATCAGGCAACGTGGAAAATTGCTAATTCATAATTAATTATTTTAGGGAGTTTTTGTCTGTCTGCCCCTTCATCATCATGTTAAAGGTGCTTCGGCAAGTTGGAGGCCTAGTCCCTGGACGAGTGACTGGTAAGCAAAGTTTGCGAAAGCGAAAACATTACTAAATTAAATTCTAAGTGAATTTCTTTTTCTAACAGGCCTGTCTTGTCATGTGTGTGGGATAAGGACTTATCACATGTCTCCCCTCTCCTATGCAGGGCAGCAGTGGAGGAAAGAGTAAGGACTCGTCACGTCACGTCGGTGGCTCATAGGTGTGGTGAAGATATTTTATTATTTGTATTGGATTTTTCAGACGAGGGCTACATGCCAACCCCACCGCAGGTCCACTGTCTCACGGGCCAGACTACTCGTTTATCGATGGCAGACCCACGCCTGCAGGGACGGGGAAGATCAAAAGGGCAGAAAAGCAGCTGAAATTATCGGTAGGGTTTTTCCACCATTGTCATGACGATAGCAAAGACATTTGTTTAATTTATGTTTTTTTTGAACATGTAGAAAAAGATAATTGAGTTGACCAAAGAGGTGGAATTTGCTGTGGAGAATCACGACCAGCGTCTCCAGATGGAAGAGGACAGGAAAAATAGAATCATCAGTAGGAAGCTGAAACCCAAGGCTTCAAACGATGCAGAATAGTTCCATTCAAGACGCAGCCGTAGCAACTGTAGCTCTAGTCTTTCATCAATAGTCAACTTCCAGTCTCGTCATCATCATCATCGCCACAGTAGGTTTGTTTTTTATTTAGTTTTTTACGCCCTCTTCTATCTACTTTTTTTGCTTCAAATTTCAAACAAGGGAACTTGGCAAAATGAGAGTGAATTCGAATTGCTGATGCAATTATATGGTTAGAAAATTGTTGTTTTTCGGAATCCCATTTTTCAAGAACCAAGAAGTTTGAAAACAAATTTATTTTATTACCAGTAGAGTGTGTCTATTCCTATGGTCCATTCATATATCATTCAGTAAAATTATCTAGGTCAAAATTTATATCCATTTATCACTTTCAGTGCTTTATAGTACCTTACGTTCTCGCCATGGTCATATGAGTTTAACTATGAATTGGGTCGATTGCATACAACTACTGACCACTCCTTCCTACGCATAAAACTTTGGATCTGAAGGTAGCTTAGGCTTAAATTTTTGATACGGGTAATTCTATTACAGATATTATCTAAAGAAGTTGTACATAGTCTAAGCTTGTAAAAATCAAAAATCGGATTCACTTGACTGAAATATTCACACTACATGTATGTACTTATATATTCTCTGACACGATACAGAAATAGATTACTTGTTAGACGAAGTATAAGTTCAATCTTTTACGAGTTGTCATACCAACATAAGCTAGTCAAAGTCATGAATGACTCTATCGGTATCAGATCGACTATTTACAAAATTACAAGTTTGAAACATTATGGTTATTGACTTCCTCACAGCTTTCTTCAAAGTGTTCAACAATTAACTGACACAATAATAGCAAAGAATTGACTTTGTCTTCCATTTTCCTTACTTTAAAGACAAGCTATTATAATAGCTATTTATCAGCATTTGCCTAAATTAAACAAACACATTCTGGAAAGTAGCAAAAATCATGGCTAATTTAATAGTTTGTATATTTTGAAGGAGTTTGTCAGTAATCTGGTTTTCAGTTTGGCCTGTTCAAATTGTTTTTTTTTCAATGAAATAAATTCGATTTTCCATTTTCATACAATTGCACCTTCAATGCATAGCACCGAGTTTACATACTACAAGTCGCGTGATAACTGCGAGAATTTATAGAGGGTATTCAGTATTAGTTGGGAGTGTTTCTCCGCATTTTAAATGTTTTTTTTTCATTCTTTAGCACAATACAAAGTAGAATCTGTGGTGAAGATTAGTATCTGTAGTACCTCTTTGGAAAAGGGAATACATATGAGGAAATTTGAATTGACTAGACTATACTTAAGAACATTTTATATATTAGGACTATCATACTTGGATCTGACTCTTTCTAGAATTGCATAATGTTCAATAAGATGAGGCACTTTTTGCTTTCTCTCTCTCTGCTTTTTAGTTGATTGTCTCTTCTGTCTATGGGGTGCCAAGTTTTTCTTATTAAGTAACACGGGATTTATTTAAGAAAGCTGTCTAAATATTTCACAAACGGTTTAGTTTAATGAAAACAAAAACAAAGGCTGTACTATTGTGATTACAAAACGCTTACAAACTACTTTAGATTAAAAGTGCTGAATCTCATTATAGATATACTCATATCATGAATCTCGTATCTCAATCACAACTTCCCAACAATTGTTTTCCTTAGTAGATTTAGTAGGTTCTATAACTGCTCCTATTTACAGTTCCTTACCACATTTTAATGTGTACTCTTATACTTTTAAGGAGATTATAGAATAGTATAGCCCTTATGCAAAGACAAGAGGTGGTTGTGGTTAGTTGTAGGGTTTAGGTAATTCACTTTTATGTCGCAATTTCGGAAGGGCATTCCAGGAGTTAATGCGATGGTTGGTTGTCATTATCACTTCCTTTGATGGGGCCCAAAGTTGTAGAAAGATGAGATAATTTGGGCTGTCGTTGGGAGAGGGATTAGAGAATATGAAGGTTCTCACAATTCTTGAATTTGGCATCTTCTTTGCCCACCAACCAGGACAGCATCTGCCTCGCCTTTGCACTGGCTTTGAGCATTCCTCGATGCTTCAACCAATTCTCTTGGGTTCCTGAAAAAATGAGATGGAAATTGAGATTTACTACTAGTCGACTTGTATAAATGCGTATACTTGTACACGCTTAATGGTATTCTTGAGGGGAAGAAGTTGATGTTGGAAAGGGACGACTTAAGTATCTCATTCGCACACTTTCACCGGGTATTCTACATTCATTCACGGCCTTTATCTCACATCCTTCTTTCTCGGCCCTCCACTTTTACTTTCTCCTTTCACCCTGTCAGCTCCAGTTCTTTCCCTCCCATGCTGTTTGCTAGACAAGCACTCTCTTCTCTTCAAATCTATTGTAATATGTACTCTTCTGCTGTCTTCTTGGTATGATAAATACTTGCACAAGCGAATTGCTATGCAAGGACTTTTGTACATTACAAAACCTCCAGACCCTCATTTGCTTGCAAGAAGGATTTCGGCACCTCTGCTATTTTGATTATGAAAAGTGGGCGACATTTTCCACTTCCAGCGTTGACTCCCACCAAGTCTTTTATGCCCTCCTGACTTTTCTGGATAACTTTCTAAACCAACACGGCCATTGTCATTTGAATCCTATTGCTTTCTTTTTCACAATGTCATCCATTCATAGCACCTGCTGTTTCATTCGTGTACCAAACCAACTTATCAAATTAATTGAAATTATTATTGGTGACTTTCACTTCTCAACAAATGCTGCCCAGTTGAAGTAATAATGGTTAATGAATAAACGTATCATTTTGTATTTGTCTCGGCTTACCCAATTCCAATTTGAGTCGAATCTGGTGAACAACTCCGACCAGCAATTCGTCCACATTGTGATTAATCCCTACGGAGATTTCAATGAACTTTACCCGATTGGCCACGGCCAGACATCGTCCATCTATGTCAGAGAGAAAGGAAGACGTGTAACGTTTTGTTTTGTAAGAAGAAAGGGAGGAGGACAATTTATTTATCTTTAGGGGAAAGGAATGAGAACAGTTTCATAGTTTACATGGATTTAATTTCACGGTAGGAACAGGTTTGGTTTGGTATTATGTGTTTGCAAAGGGGGGAAGGGGAAGGAAGCGATAAATAGATATAACTGTCACCTTGAGTGGAAATGGATCTGCTTCTTGCTAAGTCAATTTTATTAGCCACAATAACAACAGCCTTGGTCCTGAGAAGATCCATTTCTTGTAATCTCCTCAACTCTGCCTCAGCTCTTTGAAAGCTGGCTCGATCCACGACAGAGTAGACGAGAAGGAAACCATCTGGAGCTGATAGACGGTTGAGCTCCGTCTGAAATTAAATGATCGGGTGGTAATATCATCATCAATTCTTATATTTATGACTTTCACCATTCCACACGTCTTTACTGTCCTACCTACGTTTACATTCTCAAGTCGAAGAGAAAGAATTACGA
The DNA here is from genome assembly GCA_034696445.1 of Isotomiella minor. NCBI lineage: Eukaryota > Metazoa > Arthropoda > Collembola > Entomobryomorpha > Isotomidae > Isotomiella > Isotomiella minor. Next base: position 4,152 of record JAQIWU010002320.1, read on the forward strand.
GTCCTAATTTTAGACCTCTCAACTTGGAAATACCTATTTTTATGAGCCATGAATCCTTTGTGAATCCTTGTTTAAGTTTCAAAAATATCACAAATCACAACATTTCAATTACTCAAAACACCATGTGGGTTAGATTCTAACTTTTCTCTGGATTTTGACAAATATAGAATATGCATGCGTGTCGCTTTTGTGGTCACGATGACGATCTCTTCTGATCCGACATTTTACGTTTGGCAGTGATTGATTTACGCAATGAGAGAGTGGCCCTGAATCATGATTGTAAGTGGCGTGTAAACATTCAAATTATAGCATCATACAGAAACCATGTCATGCGCCACAGAAAAAGTTATTAATAATAATCTTTTTTCTGTCATCAGCACATTGATTTTTGAATTGATTTGCTAAGTTATTTTACCTTGGGGTTGTCCATTTTGAAGAAAGTAATTTCCGACTCTTCTCCATCCAACATGACCGAAACGGTTTCTTCTCCTTCCATTTCTGCAATTGGGAAAAGAAAAAAGACAATTTTACTGTGCGTCGAATTTCGTTTTCTTAGATTTTATGTTAGATTGTAGAAGACGAAGGCGACGATAACAGTAAAAGATTCGTATTGCATGGGTTTTTTGACAACAATGGTTGTTCGATTTTGATGGGATTTATGGGGAAATTGGGACTGGAAATTCCATGGTTTAGGTTGAGAGGGAGGATTATAATCTTTCCTTGAAGTGAGAATTTTCGTTTGGTGATTTTTACTTAGGTTGCCAAATATGAGTTCAGCCTTGATCTTTCACTACCAAAACGAAATCAAAATATGTCACCCATTCTGTCATCTCTTAACACTTATAAATTGCTCCTGCCACCTTGATTGCCTTTGGAAATTTAATCTCCTTTCCTGAACGTCATTTGCATATCTATGCTGTTGTCAGCGTCAAGTTACGTTGATTAGATTAGGAAGGAAGAAAATATCAATGTTCCGAGCTCTGAGTGTCTCCTGCTGCCTTATCTTCTTGTTATTTGATACTTCAGAGTTGTAAGCTTGTTACATACATTAACCTTTGTTGCATCTGACATTAATTAGCATCCTCTTGGAGATGGATATCCACTTAAGTACACTTTAAGAAGCGGTGAAAGTGAGGTCAGGTGAAAGCAGGGCCATAAACCATACATGGTCATAAAATAAAGTTTTCATGTCATTTCACCTTGATACTTCTTATTTTTGAAAGATTTGGCAACGCAGTTTAGATTAGATAAACATGAAAAAGACCAGCACACTTATTAGCCCTAGCCGTGTCTGAAGTTTTGATCTTTACGATAGGTTTGCGTACGTCTTAACTCCAAAAAGCAGACTAGGTTTCCTGCTGTAAACATTTTTGGACTATAAAATGGTGTTATAAGTTATAAGTGCCCGGCCCACCAAATTAGGACTTAAGTTGTAAAGAATTTGCAGATTCTGCGGTATGTTTTTCCATTTTTTACTACTTTTCTGGCTTTTTTGCACTTTCGGCGAAGTGCAGACGCTCATAAAAACGTGCTAACGATTCCTTTTTTTACACATTTTCATGTTTCTAATTTCCGCCCCATCCCTCGTAAATACACCTCCTTTCAAGATGAAGCGTAAAAGTGAATGAGTAGTGAAACATTGTTGTGATAGATTATCTAAAAAAAGTCTTCGTCAAAGTCATTTCAAAGACGCATGTTTGTTATTCTCAAACGGGAATAGTGTTCCTTTGTAATTTCTCGCAACATCGACTTCCTTAGGAAAGGAAATTAGGGAGGTCAAAAATTAGAAATGCAAATTAACTGTTATCTTCAGGAAGGTTAATAGGGTAATCTCAAAAGTGTGATTGGTTTTTGACATAGCTCGAAGAGAAGACAACTTTGAAAGTTGATGGAGAACACCCAGGTTTTAATATTCCCAGACGGTAATTAAGGTGCTTTAATGGGCTACAATATTTTTACGGTGCAGAAAATGTACAGGAAATCCTTATTTTTCAACTTGGTTGAATTGACATCTCTCGAAAGTATGTGTCTACTTTGCTTGTACTTGGATAAAGCAATGTTGAAGAGATGAAGTGCAAAGAAAAGCCCCTTTTTTGAGAATGTTTGAATAGAATTTAGTGAAAATTAGTGATACCCTGACAATGGTAGAATGCTTAGAGCGAGAAAAGAGAAAGTTAGGCTCTATTAAGCAAGATTTATTTGCTCACTCTGACAATTTTCGCAGTTTCCCTTGCTCCACTGAACAGTTCTTCTCTGTCTATTCGACGAATCAGCAGTTTTTATATATTTTACACAAAAGTACGGGGCTGCCCTCTTTTCAACTTTTATATGGGGCTCCAAAAGGTTGGTTGGTTTCTTATGTGACGGTGATGAAGTGGAGTCTTTCTTAAGAATTTGTACCCCTCTTTCTATTTGCCAAATAGATTTAACAAGTTTTTGGCCTTGGTTGATGACCGCAGGCATGGAGGAGGAGGAGGAGGAGAGCTATCATCACGCGGATATATTCCATTCCATAGGTCAGGATCGTCGTTATTGAAATTACCATGAGTTCTATAGTTCAGAGGCAACCAAGTTGGATAGGGCCATTTGGCCAAAGTTTTGTTGCAAACACTACTACTGGCTAACAACTAAACTAAAGTGGATACAATAAACGAAAAAGTTGGTGAAACGTTATTTGATTTAGTTTAAAAGTTTTCACTGAAGGGACATTTAGTGGACAAGTTTCCCACATCATTCGATACTATCGACCTATCATGTAAAAGTTTAGTCTCATAACAAGTCTCCTCTATCCCTGCTCTTGCTGAGCTGCTTAAACTCAGAGATGGATATAAAAAGTCGACACATTTCTATTTCATTTGCGTACGTCTTTGATATCTTGCCGAATTACATCTTCTTTACTACCTTGTCTGGTCGTGTGTTCTTGACTGAATTTCTCCCCAAGGAACACACGGTGAAGGAAATTGTTTGGCCAAGACAGGATGCAGATGTTGTTATTTAAAGTCTTAAACTTCAACCTGTGACATTGATAGACCACCTTTCTCTAAGAGAAAAGTCAATTGTTTATACATTCTTAACTTACTGCCACTCTGGGAGCAAAAAGCCGCACCACCGGTAGTTTGGTGTCATTCACTATACTCGGCTATTATCATGAAATAAAAGAATGTACTTTTAACACGTAGACTGCGACTGCAGCAGTCATTAATTATAAACAATACGAACAGCCTGTGTTGAAGAGAGCGAGAAAGAAAGTTTCAGTTGTTTGATTTTGGTTTGCTTTTTGTAAAGTCCAAGGTCGCATTCACAGAGTAATAACAGAATTTTGGACATGAAATTATTCAAACGGCCTTTTTCCCCATCAAATATTAATCCCCATCGTAACGCAGTAGACTTTGTTCTACTTTCTCCTTCAGACTCTAATTTTTTATGGCAAAGTTGACAGGAATGTAATTCAAGTCATTTTCTTTCGAGACAAGGATGAGGTAACATAACATTAAGCATCAACCCACCTTCAGTCAACATTTTCTCTTACAAATGAACATTAGGCTGCTTGGAGCAAGTGAAAGAAAAGTAAAACTAGGTATTCGCAGAGTGAAAGTAGACTGATTTGAGATTAGCGTGGATTTATCATGTTGCATGCAAGAGTGGCAGCATAATTTACTAGCCGTCGTATGTTCAACATTTAATTGCGTGCTACTACTCCCCCGTGACATTTCGAGAGTAGAGATAGGCAGACGCATATCAAAATTGTTTTCACTTGTTAGTGGGTGGCATAAGTCATAATTGGTCTGTATCGATTGAGTAATACTTACCATCATTGCCCTCGTAAGCATTGATGGAGTCTGACGTGAGAAACTGGGACATGAGAGCCGTCTTCCCCACTCCCCTCCCTCCAACAATGGCCACCCTGTAGTGACTCGTGGGTCCAGTGGGTGAGGGTGGTTGTGGGGCAATGCTAGGCCTTGGACTTTGGTTAGGTGTTTGGTTTGGCGAGCATCTGGAGGACCGTCGACTATTAGCCCGACTGTTAACCCGGCTATTCGCCCTACTCGCATTAGCCGGCATGAGCAATCCGTCGTCTGTGGTGAAAGCAGTAATACTTTGATGGGGGTCAGGGGTGGTTGGGGTGGGGATAAGACTGTTGCTCCGAGAACGACGTCTTCTCATTGAGTCTCCTCGATTCACGACCCCCCCTGTAAAAAAAGTAATTAAGTTTGAATGAACATCCGTTTAGATTTTAAATTCATGGTCCTTAAACTAATCATTTGTAGTCGACTCAAGTCCACGAAGGAAAAAACCTGGTCTAAACGTGTCTGGGTTGGTTTGGTTGTGTAATAGGCCGCAATAGTTTGATTTGTACCGGTTGGGTAGGCAAGAAAGAGAGAGTGAAAGTCGAGCAGAAAATTGTAAAAAGCTTTGGTGGTGGTGGAATTCATGTAAGCTTAAAAATACGGTAGGCCAAAAGTCAAGTAGCGAATGATCTGGTTTCCAGACCTTCACCACACGGGTGAATTGTGTCTTGTCTCTCTCTAAGGAAGGAGGATGTAAAGGTTAAACATTAAGTATTTATGACACGAGATCCCGATACTTTAACCCATCTTTCTTCTTCTCCGGAACTACTTTACTTTCACCTCATTTCTTCCTGTGTGTTCGGTCGGATCGAAGTTGAAACAAAGGAAGGGACAGGGACACGAAACGATTACAGATGCACTGTGTGTCAAATCTTGTATTTTTTATACAACTTTCTCTTGACAACAAGTCAAGTGCAAGGAGAGAACATGTCATACATTCGAAGGTTTTCGTCTCAAAGGTTAGGAGAAAGTGTTCCAATTACTCCAATTTGTCAGCAGAGAACTGGGGTCAATAATCAATACAGCTTTGCTTGTTACTTTACATCGATCCATCTCTGATCTGAACTAATAGAAATGAAACGAGTTTTGCCACTTTTCCTACTACTCTCATTGCTCATGCAAAACGATAGTGTCAGTTCGAGAGGAAGTACAATAAAAATTTAAATTTATTCAAAATCTGAGAAAAGAAGTGTCAGGGAGAAAGTAGGCAGGCAGGCAAATCGACGCAGTTGCTACCTCAATAAGTAAAACGAGGCAATGGAATCTTTTTTGCTGTGGAGATTGGATTCTGGCTTGGACTCAGTTATAGCTGAGAAATTTTTCTTTCTTACTTTCTCGTCTCAGAAAGCAGGAAAAGTGAGATAAGATAAGACCTAATTCTCTCCATGTTTATCCCAATCTCCCTCCTCTCTCTGGCAAACAAATGGAATTTTGGCCTCCACTTTCCCTTCCTTCCTTGAGAGAGTGGTATAATCTTGCCAACCCATTCAAATTTTGACTTTTGGCATTTTCGTCGTTTGGCTCGTTTCATTTCATTTTATGCTCTCTGTGGTTTTTACTAAAAAAACTCAAGTTGATTACTCCAGAAATGTATAATATGCGAGACAGGATCTGTTTTCCTTTCACCTTTATCATCATTGCAATCAATAGGAAATGAAATGAAATACTTTGTAAAACCCACCACAACGAGGTGCTCGCATCTGAGTGAGTGAATTGGTTTTTGAGTTGGAATTCTTCTTTCCTCTCCAAGTGATCAAAAACCTTTCTACTGCCCACTCTTAAACTGAAATTGTTTTGCTCCGGCTTCACTCACTGGCCCTGGGTGATCCATGTAAATATTCCGATATTGGCAAACCTCACGTTTCACATAAGATTGGATTCAAGTAATTGGGAAGAGTAAATAGAAGAGGATTTCCAATTTTATGAGTGAAAATCCCCCGTACGTACACACACTTCAGTAGCGTAAGGGTGGTTTAAGCTGACTTCTTTTTGTATGCAAGCAAGCAACAGGAAATTGGTGGTTGCGATAGGACGAAATGAATAATTCCGAGAAATAAGACTTTGTGAAAGATTTAGAGCTTGATTCATTCGGAAATGGATTCTATATAATTCTCAGTAACTTGTTTACCCACCCCAATTTCCCAAACCTCGTAAATTATTGTGATTTGTTACATGATTATACTTAGGTACCCCATGTCTTGAACCGACTAGCGGTTTCCATGTCAACTTAACCGGGGAGGATTTTAAATTTTGACACCTTTTAGAAAAAACTATTATGTCTACCATCCACCACAGGCAATTCATTCCTACTAATGACGAAGAAGTCACAGCAAATCCTAAAAAATTATTGGCATGCGGAATAAGAAGTAAAGTAAACTCTCACTTAATGGGAGCAAAATTTAAGGAATCGAGCCAAAGCAATTTTGAAAACGGTTGCAACCCAGTCATAAATTAGAATTTGGAACGGCTTTCGTTGTCCTACTGGAGCCTAACAATAGACCATACTTTATAGGATCTATTTTCCACCCACAAACTAATGTCTATTTTGTACATGGGAGATGTCAAGTTTCCTGCTTCTTCTCCCTCCATTTCCACTCCCAGGATCTGGAGATAAATGATTTCTTGTTTCATTTTTTGTGACGTATTACGCACATTGCTGCTCATTTGCTCAAACTATTCACATCCCTTGCCAACTTTGATGATGTCATGAAATGAAAGAAACTTAAGCCAAGGCAAAAAAAATCTTTGCGGAAGTTACTTTACTTTGCACTGCAGCATTTCAGAGTGCACATACATACTTGGAACTTGATGCTACTTTTAGTTGAATGTTACTCTGTTTTTTTTTGCTCCAGATTCATCAGAGTTGTTGCGTCATAGCTTCTTGTCATGTATCTAATTGACGTAGATGTTTAATTTATGAAACGTTCTTACAAGCCTTGCACGTGGACGAGGCGGCTCCTTCTCCTGAGTTCCTGAATTTTTCCAATAACTTAACTTTCGCAGATTTGTAATGTTTTAGATCTGTTGCATCTAAGCAGTCTTTTACGTGGAGAAGAGGATTAGATGATGTCATGAACCTTCTGATGAGACTTGCTTTGCTCTTGTCATGTGAACAATAGGGAATTTGTGTATTCAAATGTCACCACTTTCTTTTAATTCCAACTTCTTCAATGTCACTGTCATGCGCCATGTTTCACGAAGCAAAATTTCGGTTGCCTTTCTTCGCCAGAATTAATCTATTCCTTTTTGACTGTCTGTTCTCATCAGATATTTATTCATGTATTTACAAAGATCAGGAGTCTAAACCGTGCAGCCACAAGCCACCGAAAGATCAAATGACTTCATGTAAAACGTTATGAAATGTGTTCACATCCTTTCTTTAGTCAGTAGAGTCTCTTGTAATTTTTCTTGAGATGAAAAGAGTGAAAGTGAAATACATCGACATCATTTTGTCATTCTGTGTGAAAGGGAAAAGGCGGAACAGGTCATTCCACTTCTGTTCTTTCTCTTCTTTACTGTATCTCCAACATTTTCGGTGACACGTAAAAGACGGCGGGTTTCGTCAGTAAAAATTTTACTCTGCAAATTGAAGTGAAGTAGGTGGTTTCCATAATATCGACTTTGGTTCATTGGGTTTCGATATATGCTTCCGAGTTGCAAAATATCTGTGTGGGAAGTCAGATGAAGCAAACCGCGTTTTTATAAGAATCACTAATGATTAAGTTTCTAAAGTGGAACCACATGTGGCCAACTTCCGCATCTTTCTACATCCTCTCACGAGCCGTTAGTTGGATTGGAGTGTGAGATTTTTGTTGGCCAAGTTTCGACTCTGAACCACATTTTTCTCAGCCAAAGGAATATTGGACGACACGTCCAAAATCTTTATGATTGTTTCTCTTGCTTGCCAGTCCAATCTGGGTTTGCCTGGAGTAATTTAATTATAACTTCTTTTATGTTCTCATCTTGCTTTTGACAATAGCATCTATTATTTAGGAAGAGAAGTTGTTAGAACAAAGAGTCGAGTGGTAAAGAAAGCAAGGAGAAAGTTATTATCAAGGGCTGTAGTCGCTCCTCGTTGACTTTTAGAGTCACTGCTTATACAAGACGACTTCCTACCTGACGACGTCCAATTTAAAGGTAGAATCCTGAAGATCCGTATTAAGGGCAAGGGGTTTCATGACTTAGGAAAGTGGTGAAGTGGGACGGTCAGACTTTAATCAGGACACTCACCCTAATTGAGTCAAAGACGGCAATGGTCATTTTTGAAGTGGATTGTTACCCAAGTCCTCGTCCATGCATAGGGTGGAATTGGAAGGTTGAGAAAAAAAACACAGTTAAGAAGAGAAAGTTCTTGTATGAGTTTTAGGATGTAAGAACTCCAGCAGAGCAAATAAGTACAAAGACACATGAGACTAAAACTGTAAGCTGCTCCTGAATTCTCTCAAAGGAAAAATGAAAGAGTGGATGAAAAGACTTCAAACGCGTCCTCTCTCCACTGAAATAAAGCTAGGCACTAGCAAGTTTTCTTTCTCTCTTTTCACCCAACTTTTTGACAAAAG
>JAQIWU010002321.1:0-12557 GCA_034696445.1 Isotomiella minor
GGTACAACCGGTTGGAAGTTTTATCTGAAAGCAATAATTGTAAGCCTTACACGACACTCTTCCAGATCAGAACATGCATTTGAAAGATATGAATCTGTTTATACTGATTTAGACTTTGTTGCCAAATCTTTATATGTATGTGGTATTTCTTAAAATTAGGTGTATATACTTTCGACTATCCATCATAGCTTATGATGTGCTCCAGAAACGTAAATTGAAATCATGGAATATGATATGAAAGGGACAACATATTTTCATATTGCCCCGTATGTCAAATAATTGACACTTGTCCACTCATTTGTTCGTAACGCGTCTGCATTGCATACTTCCTTGTGTAACTTTTTGGAACATTTTGTGTCGCAGCAGTTTTCACTGTCACACACAAGCGTCTTTATATCCTTGATCTCAAAATTTGTAGGTGCATTTAATTAAACTTTGCAATTCGATTGCTTCACCTGTCAAAGCCTATATTGCCACAAAAACTGGCCCTCGTTGTTGTTATTTCATTCCGTTGTTACAGATTACGGCATACAGTAATTTAATTGCTTCAATGCACTCGTCCGACATTAAGGACGCTTAACACCAGAAGCTATAATTTGTAGGTACAATACAATAACAATAACAATTTGGGTGAGCATGTATTACTGCACTTGATTATCAAATACTTTGACGTTTTTATAGACCACATATCATTTTAATGCGTCCGTCCTCAGCTACCCAAGCAGTTTGTCTAAAAAGACGCACTATAGGACCCCGATTCATGTCGTGTCATTGGCTTTGATAGATTTTAGTCTTCACTCATGCTTTTTAGGGAAACCTAGATTTTGTTCTACAATCCAGAATCAGTCATTTTTTCCCAGTACAAATCAAGTAAGCACATTAAAGTGAACCAGATGTGTTTTTTGGTCTTAATTATTTCGACCTTTCCCATTTAAAATGGCTGCAAGATTGTTAGACAAATAGTCGTGAGATGTGTTATGCTCTTTTTTCTTGAAAAGTGCATCGCAATTACAGTCACCTTGCAATAACGAGTAATCTATTGGCTGAGCTCTATTTCTGATAAACTGAATACAAAATGAACGAACGAAAATTCTAGCAGTTCGTGTCAAAATTCTAGTAATTTTAGCTACTTACGAAAAACGGCTTTGCAATTACAATGCAATAATAACCGGTTGATTAGTATTCCCTGTTCGCATCTGCAACTTTTTAAAAAACTTGATTTTCGAATGCAATAGATGCAAAAAAAGAGTGTTAGAAAAATTGAAGTGCAGTAGCGCAATTCGAGCCTATGATATTTTCATCACACTTGACGACTCAGTCAGTTCAGCTACAATCTATAATTATGCAATTTACTAGAGCCGTCCAAGTTTTTTGCCTGGTAGTGTCCTAATAGGAAAATTCAAAGATCTAGAACGCGCTTAGGGTGTTACCATATTCCTGCTTTGACAAACTCCTACCTCCATTTTGGTAAATTAAATTACATAATTGTTTGATAAATCATTGATAATTTGATTGCTTAGATAAATATTTATAAGCTCTCTCGTATTATTTACGAAGGACGTGACAGCTACTTCTGGGGCGAAATGAAAGATAAAACAGGAAGATATTGAGGAAACATCTTCACTGAATATCAGAGACAATAAAATTATTATGTGACATTATAATTCGCACCTGATGCACGCGCATAATTTACTTCTTGGCGAACAAACGACTTGCAATTTGCATAAAAAGAAGATAGAGAAATGACTTCATTTCAAATAATGACAAAATGGCATTCTTTCAATGTTGAATGCAGAATTTTCTTAATGTCCGTTCAGTCAATGTCCAGGCTGTCCAAATGTTGACTGCTATCATTGTATAAAAGACGAGACTCTAATTTGCTAGGCCTTCCCACATCCTGTGCTAAAATGGCAAAAACTGTCAATTTACATTGAACGCTTATTGAATTTGAAATAGCTGAAGATATGTCAATGCCTATCATTCCACTTCGTTATCGCTCAGTTCTTTCCTTAAATGTTGTTTTTTTGAGGGGATCTGACAAAAATGACCTATTGATGAAGTTACTTATCTTTTGGGCTTCCTTCCACTCTTGAAGACGCAATGAATTACTGATAGCACAATGGCAAAGTAAACGAGGTGGTAACTGACAGTTGGGTTACTTGAGAATACTCTTTAAATATGAAAATCACATCACGTATCATCAAAAAAGGGTCTACCACCTATTTAATATCATAGTAATTGGTACATCACATTTTCCTCTACTACCACCTCTGACCGTAGGGTCGAAAGGGTTAATGAATAAGGTGTCACGAAAACAGATCAACTATAAATAAAGCAGTGGGTGCCAACAAAAGGCATCAGTTGCAAATACACTCTTGTGCTCAAAGGGTCCTATTCAGCTATACAAAATGATCAAAGCTCTGGTAAGTTGTACCACATTTCCCCCACTCTGAGTCTCAATCTGTAACAGAGATGACTTGATTTCAGATTCTTCTCGTCCTTGCCGCGGTCTTGGCCGTCGCTACCGCAGGACATGCAGGATGGGGATGGGGTGGGCCTTGGTATGGAGGCTACCGTAGCGGATGGGGTGGAGGAGGAGGATGGGGTGGGTGGAGCGGCGGTTATCGCTCATACGGCTGGGGAGGTTGGGGCCGCCCATACTATTCTTCTGGTTGGGGCTGGTGATTTAATCGAAATCTTGGAGCAGAAATTCCAACCTAGATTTATCGTTCCAAAATGTATTATTGTGTTACGTCTACTTTTACCCCCAAACATTTTTATAATTGTTGCTAAATTGTATTTGATTAATTTAGTTGTTATCCTTTCAAAAGAAACAATGAAGTTTTTCCCATTTGGTACAAAAACGAACGTTAATTTATTTGCACTCATGTGCCGGAACTCCTTAAAAAAGCAAGAAGGCAGTATCAATGTACACATGCAAGTATTTGGGTTACATAACTAGCTTACATTCGTTATGCACGGTTATGCGTTATGCATTTATAATGAAATGCGCGTGGCATTTGCTTTGCTACATTACTTTTTGCAAATTAAGAAGGAATATGTGTTGTTCATCCCTTCTCCATGTTCACATTCCGAAAATGGGGGCAATATGCAGCAAAATAGGGAATTTAGTACCCAAAAATATAGCACGCAAACGTATTCCAATACAGATTTTTGAAGTTGAAGTTGGCATGATTGACTTCTCGAAATGTTGTGAAGGTGGGATTGTATAAAATTGCGTAATGATATACAATTATAAATAACAACCAAAGTTCAAGAGTTGAAAGTTTAAGTCGAATGAAATGATATTGGCCAACGTTTGCTGTATGTGTTCGAGTCATTATATTGAGACCAATGTATCCAGTCTTGTCAATCTAATTTAGATTTTCAAGGCAAGCTTATTCGAACAGTATTTCCTTCTTATAATATAACAATCGCGTGAAGTTGGAAAAACCTGCAACAAACTAACACCAGGGAGAGTGGCAGGGAAAAAGAAAGCAGCAGTCTCTATGCTCTAGTCCTCTGAAGGGTGAAATTGAACTGATTTATTTCCAGTTTTCTCGACCGGACGTGGGAAAACATGGGAAGTTGGCAACTTTCTCCACATTCCAAAAAATATATAAAATTGGAAGCAGATAGGTACCCAGTGCGTGAATCCTCCAATGAAATTTTGAATCCCCAATGAAAGACGCTTATCTGAATGCCTACCAGTGACAACATGAGAAGCCTAGAGAAAATGAAATATGAGTTTAGTTTCACGCTTTGTCTTTATGGTGGCACCAATAAATGTGCAAACAAATAGTCTTGTTTGTCTCTGAGCCCTTATACAGACTCTGTCACGGTCGAATGAAACTTCACTTTCTTCTGCTTCCCTAAAACAGATTTATTGCACATCATTCTGCGTTTGTTCAGCTTGAGAGAAAAAGATGCAATTCCTCCGTTTAATAATTTAGTAAATGAGTTACCAACTCGAGTCTGGTTGGGTACTCGTACCTGGATAATTTTTCAAAGCTGTTGGCAGTTTCAACGGACTGACTGGTTTCACTTCTGAATACAAAACTGATCCAGACCAAAACGAAAAACTGAGTCACTGAAAGTTATCTGTTGCAGTTCATAAGTCTCAACGTGCTTTTCATTCATATCATAAGGAAGCATAGTTGATGATACCAGAGTTTGTTAGCAAGTACAAACACGTAGACAATAATCTAAATGCGTGTAATAAAATGCTTTTACAGGTCTGAAATAATGTGTTATTGCAAAGTGTTATTGTGACAAGATCTGCGTTTACTTACTCTGATCTTGACAAAGTCTAACGCTAATTTCCCTATAAGTTGAGTGAAGAGAAAAGTGAAAGCAGGAGAAAGTGACTCGACGCATTTAATATGCTAAAGAAACTGTCTGACGCCATGCCCACGAATCATACGACAGTGTCACAGGGGAACTAGGAAGTTTCTGTCTAGTTTTCAAAAATTCTGCGACGTATGACTGTATTACATGTGCGTTAATAATATCCGCCAACTTTTTTCTTTATCCCAAAGGGGCTGTAGCTATCAGAGGCAATTGTACCTAATTCTATGAATTCGGTATTCTGGTATTCACAATGGATATTAAAATTGTAGACATTTGTTGCGGTTCAAAAATTCTGAAGATTAACTCTCCTTATTACAAATTCTATGCCCAATGAAGAGAAAGTACGCAAAAACGCATTTTTTTCTATTTTCCCTTTCTTTTGCTTCAAAGGGTTTTAATAAAGTGAGTCAAGTTATAAAGCATAATGCTCTCAACCACGGAAAGGGAAATCAAAAGTTTCTCTGTAGTCCGTTTTCACTTTGAATTTCTTCCCATTGCACATTGACACCAAAGCACTTGCCTAACTTTTGTATGCCATCAATAATGTAGGGAAATAATATAATATAGGGAACCAATTGAATTCAGGTAATCAAATATTACATTTTTGTTTTTATTTTTTTACATTATTTTTTTCAAATGGTTTGGGTTTACATTTACTAAATTGCAAAACTAAATTACGTACGGTAATGGCTTAAAAATAGAGTCAATAAGTTCCAAGAAAATGAAATATATGTAATTTAAAAATAGAATGTTAGGGAACGTTTAGAAAAGTTCTGTAACACTAATTAATTGATAGAGACAGGAGAGTAGCAGATACATAAATATGAGCTGATGAAGGAGTATAATAAGTTATACATGTAGAGATTGGAGCCTCACGTTTCTACACGCTTGTTTGGCTTTCACTCTGACTAATGAGTCTGTTTCGTTCCACGTTGCCTCGAAGGTTGGTTTTAGCTGTACCACTACCGCCACCAGCAGTAACATATTTACAGTTCTCGTTAACCCCGTTGTTTGCAACGTAAACGCTGTGAATTTGCAAAGAAGGAGACTCCTCAGCTGCGTTGTAAATAGGGGTATTGGAGGATCTGATTGACACGGTTCGTTTTGCAGTAGTTCTTTCTGTCGATGTATTTATAGCGTTTGTATTCCTTCTTGAGGCTCTCTGATGGTGGTAAGTAGACATGGTGAAAGCAGTTGAAGGGGTAGATGTACTCTGTTGATATTTGCCAGAATGAAAAACGCCATACACAAGCGGATTTACACTGGAGTTGGCCGTCACCATAATAAAAAGAACTTCTTGAAGGTATGGATCAACTTTTTCTGCCGAGTCACGATCAACAATGTGCCTGAAGTGCATACAAAAAGAAGAATATAATGTAGACTTATTTTATCAAAAGAAATAAAATTTCTTCACGGAATTTTACATCGTAATTAGCAAACAATAAGTGCGGATGCATGGATCCAAGTCCTTTGTATAATTTCAAAGTTTAAATGCACGAGAGGAAGGCGAGAACCCATGTATCGACAAGTGAAAGTCTTTTCCTTCTTCCTAGTTTCTGGATGAAATAGTGGAATGAGAACACTTAACATCCATATTTTTGGAGCATGGGAATAAATGGAGAAATAAAATTGTAATGAAAATCACGGACATGACCTACTTCCTCGTGATCTGCATAAGAAAACTTTATAACTTTATTCATTCTGAGCTGGTTTTGCCTTTATAATTCGAATTGAGGGTATTGTGAAAGACTTTATCATCAGGTGGTCCAAGGATTTTTTGCCAACCAAAGCATGGATCAAAAATCCATCCGCGAGAGGCGTTTTTAAGAAGATTAAGTTTCGGAAGAAATGCCTGGGAAAATCGATCAAAATTGTAATAAAGAAATTCTTTATGATGGCCAGTCACACATATTTTGTGAGGACTCTGGTGAGACCGATTGGAGAAGCCTAAAATATGCTCTGCTTTCTTTCCTTCCTTTCGTGCAATGCTTCAACTAATATCAATCCATCTTAGGCTCACCATGTTGAAATGACGATGTATGGTGTCCAGCAAAGTAGAAATACCACGACGATGGTGAAAGTCATCTTCAGAGCTCTTACTTTCGCACGATCCATTAGAGACCTGTTACTTCGGCGGAGTGGGAGATTCCCTTGAACAATTAAAATTAAGCGTTGGAGTGTAAAAAGTGCATCATCGTTAATCAAGATTTGTTCATGGTCATGTCACAAACACCTACCTGTTGATGATGACTGTGGTGAGGTTATTTCAGTTTCCCTTGTAAGTGTGTAGATTATGCTCCCATAGGAGAAAACGATGAAAACCAGCGGAACAAAATACATGAAGCAGATTGAGAGAATCGTGTTAATCTGCTCTACAAGGTCCCCTACCGTGGTGCATTGGGTGAAAGTTTCATATTTGGGATGTCTCCTTACGTCAAATACAGCACACTGAAATCATACAAGTTGAGTATAAGTTTGAGATTCCTCTGAACTCCCGATACTTGTTTGCTTGGTTGAGGTTGAGATAGGGTTTCCATCTATAATTTATGCTGGTTGGCAGCAGCGTTCACACCATCATACTTTCTTTGCACAACTCAATTCAATTAAAACCACATCGGTTGTGACTGAAGTTGTTAATTAACTCACTCTTTCTATGTCTAGTAATGCTATTACTGTGATTAAAAGGGGGAGCGGATTTTATTATTACATTAGGGATATAATGTCATCAATCAATTTGATCACGCCTATACATTGTCAGGATGTAAATGACAAAATTACCTGTGGGGCTGCCAGCAGTGCAGAGACAATCCACGCCACAATCAGAAAGATTTTCACCCTCCTCGTTGCATCCACAACTTTCAGGGGGTATAAGACAGCGTAGTAGCGGTCAAGAGTGAGACAAATTAGGACAAGGGAGCTTAGGTAAAGACTAAAAGCTCTGCAAAACTGTAAAAATTTACCTGAAAAAAAGAAAGCAAAGAGGAAAAGTTAAAATGCATGTGTCACAACAAGGCATAGCACTGTTCAAACAAACAATTCCTTGTTCATCATAAACCCTTGTTTCTGAGGTTAAGTGGATAAATAAGATTGAGAGAGAAAGAGAAAGATGGAAGAGAGACAATAGAAAAGTCTTGTAATGGAAAAACAAACTTTCTCCTTCCCTCCTGGATTGCCTCTTGTCTCTTTTGACAACTTAGTTCTCTAAGCTGCGTAGCGTGATTGTCTGAAGAATTATAAAGACTGTAAGAGATTTTAGAAAGACAGGATATAAAGTTTTATTAAAACTTCAGTGCGGTCGGATGACAACAAACAAGAGTGGATTGAAGAACCAAAAGGCCAGACAAATAACGTTAAGAGAGAGAAAGTTTGTGCAAACTTAGCCGCGTCAAATGATTGAAAGAAAAATTACTTGAAAAACTCTAGCTGCTTTGCATCAACTTTAATTTGACTTCGATGTCTAAGTCATTTTCTTTTCCATTACTTACTTCTAGAAATGGCATTAAAGTACTTTTACTTACACATGACAGGTCCCGCGTACCACCCAATACTAATCCTCCAAGCAATTTCCACCGCAATCACAAATATCACAACCAAAAGGTCTGCAGTGCAGAGGTTCAAAAGTAAGACGTTCATTGGCGTCCGTCTTTTTTTAATACGTTTCCACACTGCCACAAATTCCAAGAGGTTACCCAATGACGCTACCACAAACACGATGAAATAAATTGTAATCCATGACCAAGATATCTTTGTCATCTCTTCAGGAAGGTGGAGAGAATTTGTGTGAAATGGATCAGTAGTGTTATCCGAATTATAGGGTTTGAATTGGTCACTATCAAACCAATCGACTGTGGTTGATTCGATAGTTATTAAAAATTCTGGTCCACTTTCCTCACCTCGCCACGCATTACTACTTTCACTGGCAGTAATTGTGTACTCCATATTTCTAGACGTGGGTTAGGTATGCCTGGTTTAGTATTCAAAAGTCATTTAAGATTTAAGAGGTGAGGGTGCGTCAAACTATGAACTAAAAGCTCGAGTGTATCCCAGCACAAAAAACAAATGTAACTTTAATGTCAAAGTTAAGTTACCTAAGTCAAAGATGACTTAAGCGTTTCGTTGAAAAAGAATGCCTCAGGTATTTTAATAAGCATTTCTTGACTTTATGCTGATTAGTTCAAGGATAAATAACTTGCAAAAACTTTAGACTTTGTAAATATTTCCTCGTAGCTGGGGTGGGTTCCTATTCCCATTCTTGTTTGAGCAGTCAGAGAAGCGAGGATTTGCTTTCTTCCCTTCTTTCCAAGACTTCTCTGAGTGAGACTGGAGAAAGTGAGAGTTGGAGTCTCGACTTTATACTCTGAGAGCTCTTCAACGTTCCTTACGTCCCACTCGTACAACGGTTGACAGTTGAGCGTGAGCGGAACCACGGACCACATGCCAGATGTAACAATGTTTGAGAGGTGGCCTTACTTTCTCTTACTTGACCTTTCCCCTCTGGAAACTACGATATTCTAAAAATATGTATGCGGTTGGATAAAATGAGGGGTCAATCATTTATAAATATATTATTCTCTCCTTTATCCTTATGAAATATGTTTCAGATTGAAAACTAGAATGGAAGCACCACCGTAAGGAATATGAGATGTCAGATGGTGCAATACGGACATTTGTCATTGGTTTTGGCTTCTAAACTTTATTATCCGAACCATAACATCATCTTTTAGAGTTAGTTTCATCAGGAAATGTTAGAGTATTGCCAAGTTTTGTCTTCGTATTCTATGTTACTGTGTCTTTCTGGGTGGGTAAAAGCGAATCTTAGTCCACTATACTATTCCATTATCCAGCAAAGTATGATATAACACCTAAAGTTTGTAGTAAACATCAAAGTAAAATTCCTTGTGTCGTCAAAAACTAAGATAGTATGCTTTATCTTTCGAGTGTATACTACAAATGTGGAGGCGACACTTTCTAGGGGTCCAAGAAATATGTCCAATTCAATTGAACATTTCTAGTACCTCTTCGGTGACACTTTGAAATGAGAGAGTAGCACTGCGTAAGAAATATTGAGTGGAGTCAAAGGTTAAGAGAAAATGGTTACAGAGGAATCTCTTTGAAGTAGGACATAAGAGGAGGAAAGGAGGAACAAGGAAAGGAACCTCGTAATCAATTGCTTCATTTATCATTTACTATGCTATTCTATCGTACGTGGGTAGAGCATCTCTATATTTTAAGACGAAAAGCTACTTTAATATTTTACAAATGGTTCCACCAGAGCAGTATTTTACTGGGTGCTGAAACTGAAATTGACCACTGAATTTATACACTGAGCTGGGCAACTTTCCCCTCGGAGAAAATTCTTAGGTTGTGTGACACTTACCAGTAAATTGTGTTTCTGGTTGCAATGAATTTCATTTTGGTCAGAAAGTCTCCAGTCTGGATGATATGACAAAATTGAAATTGAAATTTTTAAACTTATGTAATTTTAATTATTAGGTAAGTGTTCCAGCACAATGGGTAGTTTAAAGTAATTAAAAAAACACATTCTTATCGGTTCATGATGCTTTGTACATCGTTCAGTTAAACGAAGCTACGAATTTTGCATAGGTTTTCCTAGCATAGGTACTTTTTCTTTCCGTTAGGCAAAATTACCTTATTTCTGAACATGCCGATAATAATCTTGTGGTTTATTTCTGCCTTCTTGCTTTGTGGCTGTTGTAGAGTGACTCTATTGGTTTCTGCTGTTGCTGCTGCAGGTTTGCCATTGTAGTCTCGTACCTTTTCCATCTATCTATAAGCATTGGATTGTGACAGATTCATCCAAAATGCTTCTCAAGATACTGGACAACATGTTTCAAACTGAGCTGATCAAATCTGCTTCCTCCAAACTCCCCAAAGCACCCAAGTCTGTGATTCCGGTTAAAAGTGTACAAATCCGAGACTCAAAGCTAAATGTGAAAGAAGCACTCGGGAGTACCAAAGAAGCCTCTAGTCCTCAACAAATGGCCATCAGAAGACGTGTAATTAAAGTACTAACAACTACAGAAGAAGAGGAAAAAGACTGTCAGAGTCGTGGAGGGACGCCATGCATCGTAAGTAGATAGATCCTAATTAATTAATGATTCGGAAGAAAGGAAAGTTGATATGCTCTTTCTCAGCGAGATGACCAATGTTGTCTCGGGAAATGCAGTCCGCTTGGGAAGTGTCCCACCGCAGATGAACTTTTTGATGCAGCTGCCGTCACCCTGAAGAAGGAAAGATCTAAACCAAGTCCAGGAGAACACAATAGTTAGCTAATTTGTGCCTTTGACTCAAAATAATAATTTGCCTGATAAATGACTCTGCCTTGTTTGGAATCATCGACAAAATTTCGTTGCAGTTTCACTCATGGTTTGTTTGTTTTAGCAGCTTATCTCTTTTATTTCTTATCGTCATCAAATAACTCCAATCATGCGATCCAATGTTGGTCATTTCCTGTGTCTTGTTCATTCACGTTGTTGGATCAGTGCAAGAGTCCATGAAATGAAGGAGGCAAATTGAGACTTGGGGAAAACTTTTTTTGCTTGCTCGGATATTTGCCACAAACTCGAGCTGACATTCGACTGGAAGAAGACCACGCAGAGAGTCAGCCAGCCGGTTGATCGAATTGTTCTTATTTGACTGACTTCAAATATTATATAAAACCGAACCTTTTGTAAGATAAGCTAAGCTGGTCATCATCATAATCTAAAAGCTTTTTAGAGCAGGCGTTTTCCCTTGACTTCCAGAGGTGGAAAACCTTCCCTTATTTAGGTGCTGTGTCATTCCATATAGACCATTTGGTTTGGTAATCACATACGTTACAACCCTTAAATACAGAAATAAGGATTGTTTGTTTGTCTGTATAGAAAATGAAGAGGATGTTTGCTTCGAGGAATGCACGCTGGGCGTTTGGATCTTTGGGAACAGCGTCTGCGGCAGCCATCATCTATGCCAAGTGTGCCTCTAAAGTTGAGGATAAGTCTACTTCCACCGATGTGGACGGACGGACCTTTGGTCTAAAAGCTAATGATAGAAGGGTGCACATTGTACCTCCAGACTTTGCCCCAACGACAGTTTGGGACAATAATTGGGACAGGTATGGCTAATTCTAAGAACTAGTAATGGTGAGAGTCTAAAACAAATGCTAATGGTACAGACGGGATCCACGATTTTTAAAAAGGAAAGTTTGGGAGGACGATGGCAAGAACAAGAATACCTCAACAGGGGACGACTCTCAGACGCTCAAGTGCCCAAAGGCTAGGAGGACATTGTACCTAGTACGACATGGTCAATACGATTCCAAAGCTGCCCATGACCACGGCCACATTCTAACTCCTACTGGAGAAGAGCAAGCTGGATTTCTGGGGAAAAGACTTGCGGATTCCGGCATAAAGTTTACTTCAGTTGTGTCTTCCGAAATGATTAGAGCCAAGCAAACTGCTGAACTGATGATGGTAGAAATGGGGCAAGCGTATCCGTGCCTAAAGTATGAGACAAAGGACCCTATCCTAAATGAGGGACCTCCCTGCATTCCAGAACCACCCTATCGAAATCGGGAATTATGGGACCCGGACTACAATGTATGGATGTCTTCTTTATCTCGTATTCAGATTTTACCATTGTTTTTTTTACTTTTTATTAGGAATTTTACGCTGAAGGTGCTAGAATTGAGGCTGCATTTAGAAAATACTTCCATCGTGCTGATGTGGACCAAAAGGAGGACTCGCACGAAATCATTGTGTGCCATGCGAACGTGATACGATATTTTACAATGAGGTTTCAGTTTACATTTTAATTTTGTCTACAACTCAGTTGATCTTGCAATGCTTTTTCATGCAGAGCGATGCAATTTCCACCAGAAGCTTGGTTGCGAATTGGATTGGACCATTCAAGCATTACTCGGATAAGCCTTCTTCCGGATGGTGATGTTGTTCTAAGGGGTCTGGGTGATAGTGGACATTTGCCAGCTTCCAAAACTACGCAGTAAATACATTCGTACATTCGACTTCCATTTAAATGCTGTTCATTGATGACAATATTTTCATTTTGCTATTATCCTTGTTTCGAGTGCTTTTTTGTGCAGTAAAGCAGCAACATTTTTGTATTTCTTTACTTATTATTACTAAGTTTATTTTGCTTAATTGATAATTAAGCTATTAAGAAAAAGTTTGCTGTGATGACATGCTATT
>JAQIWU010002322.1:0-12557 GCA_034696445.1 Isotomiella minor
GTTAGTTGTCTTTCCTTGCCCCATCACTCATTATTATACTCCGTCCTTCTAGTCACTCGCACATTTTGCTGAAGCGAATGCTACCACAGTCATCAGCAACAATCAGACAAAATTCGGATGGATCGAAGGGTGCCTTGTCCGTTGTCTCCTGAACATATGGGGAGTCATGCTGTTTCTCCGACTGTCTTGGATGGTCGGACAGGCTGGCATTAGTATGAATTACTAATTACTACTTTACCTTCTAATTCTTCCACTTATGCTACAACTTTGTTATTTTTCTAGTTCACTCAATGATAATCATCACATTTTCCACCGTCGTCACGACGATAACAACTTTGTCCATGTCGGCCGTGAGCACCAATGGAGAAATGAAGGGAGGTGGGATCTACTACATGATTGCCCGCTCTCTTGGACCGGAATGCGGTGGATCCGTTGGGGTCGTCTTTTCCTTCGCCAATGCTGGAATGGCAGCGTTAAACATTGTTGGGTTTTCAGAATCTATGATCTCTCTTTTACAAACTGGAGGCTTGAAGATTATTGACGCAGGCCAAAACGACAACCGAGTGATAAGTTGCATCACAATCGTCGTTCTGCAATCTGTCATAGTCATCGGAATGGAATGGGAAGCTAAGGTTTTTTATAACATTTTTGAAGACTTGAGATTTTTGCGTAAAGGACCTATTCTTATTCCCATGTAAAGGCTCAAGCGGGGTTACTTGTAATTCTGCTTGTGGCAATCACGGATTTCGTTGTCGGAGCAATAATGGGACCCAAAGGTATTGAAGACCAAGCGAAGGGATGGGTTGGATTGAACTGTAA
This sequence comes from Isotomiella minor, assembly GCA_034696445.1. Lineage (NCBI taxonomy): Eukaryota > Metazoa > Arthropoda > Collembola > Entomobryomorpha > Isotomidae > Isotomiella > Isotomiella minor. Next base: position 820 of record JAQIWU010002322.1, read on the forward strand.
GTATTTAGAGTCGTTTGTCTTGGTTACAACTTGGGTACAAGAAAATAAATGTTGTCTTTCACAATTAAAGATACTGTATTCATGGAAAACCTGGCTCCTGGATACAGGTTAAGTGAAGGAAAGGAACAGGACTTCTTCTCGGTCTTTTCAATTTTTTTCCCGGCCGTCGCTGGGATTCAGGCAGGAGCCAGTATTTCTGGGGACCTCAAGGTACTTTTAATACAGTTAGAATTCCTGATTAGACGATGTTTACAAAAAATACTTTACAGGACCCTGGCGAAGCGATTCCAAAGGGGACCCTTCTTGCTATTTTTATTACATCTGCCTCCTACGCTTTCTTTGCTCTTTTGGCTGGATCAGGAGAATTGAGAGAAGCATCGGGTGTGGTGGATGAGTATCCAGGAAATTTTACAAACTGCACGGGAAGAGAGTGCGAATGGGGGCTCTATAATGATTTTCAGGTAAAGCTACTTAATAATATGCTCTCCTTGAGGCAACATAATTAATCTAGGTTTGTAGGTTATGCAACTGATGTCTGCGTTTGGACCACTAATTTACGCTGGTTGCTTTGCTGCCACCCTTTCCTCTGCATTGTCATGCATGGTATCTGCAAGCAAAATGTTTCAAGCATTGGCCCAAGACAAAATTTATCCATTCTTGACAAACTTTGGAGTTGGATACGGGAAATCAGATGACCCTTACTGGTCCTACGCGGTGGGATTTCTTGTAGCATTGGTTTTCATTCTTATCGGTGAGTTTCTAATCGTTCACTTTGACACCCAAACACTTGACTGCAATTATACCCTTTCTACAGCCGACCTAAATGCGATTGCTCCATTGATCTCCAATTTTTTTATGGCCACCTATGTCCTTTTAAATTTTTGTGCATTTCACGCCTCGCTAGTTAAAGCTCCGAATTGGCGACCGACTTTCAAGGTACTCGTGTAATACTCTTTTCATTGAAAGAAGAACTGACGGGTGTTTCTCTCTTCTGTAGTATTTTAACCCATGGGTTGGCCTTCTTGGAGCTATCCTTTGCATTGTCGTAATGTTCTTAATGGACTGGATCACAGGACTGATTTCCATAGGGTGCACGGCAACCCTGTACCTTATTGTGTATTACCGTAAACCAGGTAGGAACTTTGTTGCTGTAATTGTAATTGTTGTCTCATTATGCTGTTTTGGCTATAGATTTGAATTGGGGAACGTCACTCCAGGCTCAAACTTACTCCAACGCCTTGTATTCTCTTCAAAGACTTGTGGAACAAGAGGACCATGTCAAAAACTATAGGCCACAAATACTTTGTCTGACAGGTCAGAGTATTATGAAGAGGAAGGACACTTTCATAATTTTATAAACTACAGGGTTTCCTTCCAGTCGACCTGCTCTACTGGACTTTGCAAATCTCATCACCAAAAAACAATCCTTGCTCATTTGTGGGCACATAGTGAGAGAGAAGCAAACTTCAAAGGTTCGACGAACCACCCTACAAAAGGGATATGACTTCTTGAATGAACAAAAAGTAAAAGCGTTTTACGTGATGGTGGACAACTGCTCCTTCGAGGATGGAACCCAACTTCTTCTTCAATCCACTGGGATTGGAAAACTATCTCCAAACGTCGTTCTGTTTGGGTACAAAACGAATTGGCAATTGTGTCCAAGAGATGAGCTTCGTGATTTCTTTAATGCAATACAGTAAGGAAACTGCGTTTTCATAATTGGGCATGCTTTAAGGTAGTCTTTTAATCCAAGTGATTGCCTTGACAATAACATGGCGGTGGCAATACTGAAATTGGAGGAAGGCCTTGAATGTTCTCACATGCTCAGCCCATTGGGGCAAGTTGAGAAAATGCCAAAAGACTTGCAAACAGCTTTAGAAGGACAAGTGAACGCAGGGGAATATGATATCCCGGACCTGGAAGTCATAGCAGAGGGTCATGAGGAGGTGTTTGAGAATAATAATGAACAAATTGAGTTGCAGAACAGTGCGTGCGTGCGTCTGTGAGTCCTAACATGTGAAAGTTGGAATTAGTAAGACTGATTATTTTGATATGACTAGTGATCCCGATGGAATGGAGAATCCTGAATTGTCCCTGTTTCAAGCAAAACAAGGGAAGGGGACGATTGACGTTTGGTGGCTGTATGACGATGGAGGTTAGAATAATCTAGGTACATGAAATGACAAATTCAGTTTGGATTTTTTTTGCAGGACTGACGTTACTTCTTCCATACATCATAAGCCAAAGGAAAAAGTGGCACCATTGCAAATTGAGAATCTTCATCTTGGCAAGCAAAGAGGATCAAATGGAGTATGAGATGAAGTCGTAAGTTTCAGTTTGAACTAAGTCACCTCTGCAGAAACTACTCAACTTTTCCTTAGGATGGCCGTTTTGTTGTCAAAATTCCGAATCGACTATGGGGACTTAACAGTTATTCCCGACATAACTAAAAGGATTGAAACCACATCCCCGGAAAAGGCTCTGTTTGAAAGCATCATAAAAGACTTCCGTGGAGATCCTGAGTCCAGTTGTATGGAAATGTTATTAAGTTTTCTATTACTCTCAATTGTCTTAACTTTTGATGGTATTCGCAGCTTTCCCCGAAACAGTCATAGAGGATTCTGAATTGTCTTCCTTGAGGGAAAAGACTAATAGACACTTGCGACTTAGGGAACTCCTCATTGAACACTCTAAGCAGTCTAACCTCGTCGTCATGACGCTACCGGTCCCTCGGAAGGGGAAAGTCTCTGCTCCCCTTTACTTGGCCTGGTTGGAACTTCTTACTCGGGATATGCCTCCATTTGTCTTGGTTCGTGGAAATCAAACTTCAGTACTCACTTTCTATTCATAGTCAATTTTAGTCGTGGTTTTTTATTGCCATTTTTCAAATATTTAAGTTCAACGAAAGGTTTATCAATAAATACATAATGTGAACACATTAACCGTCATGTACATTTTACATAATTGCAGCAAGTTTATCGTGGAATATCTCTTCTCGTATTCTATACGTTTACTGATCTCTTTCTAGACTAAAGTAATTTTGGGTCGTTTAGGGGATTTTGAGACTACATACTATGAAATTGTAAACAACCATCTATGAGTTACATAATAATCACTAAAACTAAATAATTAGCCACCTTTCAATTTCCACGCGTACAGGTTTCCAAATATGTAAGAAATTACATAAACTAAATGCTCATTACGACACATAAGCAACTTTGAATATAAAAAAATATAGAAATAGGAACACTGGTATATCGGATAATTGCACAGATCAAGTCATTTACATGTTTCTGGCACCACTATTATTACTATGATTAATGTTTTGAGGCGCAGGATGCTGCTGACTGCTGACATTTGGATTGCTTCTATTTCGATGTTCGACAACGGAAGTGTAGTGGACAGGTCCCATGGGCAAAACTGAGTCCCATGGCAAATGCTGACCACCAGAATTTTCAATTCTTAAGTTCATGATTGGAATTCCCATTTGAGATAATGAACTGTTTCCTTGCAGAGGAACGACACAGTGGATTCCAATTTCTTCCAACTTCCGCATTTTACTCGCGTCAATGCGATTCAAATCAAGGAGAGGAATGTACAAATATTTGGCTTGATTCGTTGAAGGGCTATTTGGTAAGTTGGGACGATGGGGACTCTGTGATTGAGGTTGGGTTACTGGTGACTGGTTTCGAACATGAGACACTCCAGGAGGGATAGGCGGAGGACGCACGGACTGATGTGGGTGTTGCATTACGTGTCCAGGGCTAATATGTCTTGGTATCATACCACTTCTGATTGCTGTAGGTTGACTAGACAGTCTGGGAGCAGGGGGATTAGTATTATTATTATTATAACCGGAGATTGAGGACGCACTTGATGAAGAACTTTCTCTTATATGACTAGCGAGCTTGTGCTCTTCTAACACTTGGATTGAGGGACACACAACTCCACAAAGATTACAAACCAAAGGTCTTGTTTGTCTTGGTGGTAATGGGTAAGAAGGATGTGGTTGGGGCATTTGTACACTTCTGTGAACTTGATTCGGGGAAAGCTGAGGTCTCGTCTCAACCATTCTATACGTGTCACCTGTATAGAAACGGGAATGACCATCATCTTGCGTCAGATCCACTGTCGGGGGCCTGTCTGGTCTCTCAGCATCAACGTTCATCATAACCACGTTAAGAGGCGACCTATTTGTAGGAGGAGGAAGTCTTGGAACAAGGAAGTGATGTGTGTCTGCTCCTCTGTTGATCATCATAGTAGGATGCACTCCTCCCCTTACAGTCGTAATAACAGGGGGACTAAAATTCCTATCCTGTTGACTTTCCACATGAGAGGTTGATGGTGAGAGAGATCTGGGGCCTCTTTGGATAACAGAAGGTTGCTTGGATGGATGTTGTGTTCCAGTCCCAGGGCTGTTGGATGGACTTGGGTTTGAAATTGGTGAATGGGATGGAACAGGAGGGGATGAGGTAATAGAAACTCCTCTAAGGGCTAATACCGAAGACAAATTGTTAGAAGGACCGGAAGGATCTCCTGTATGATGTGTTATCCTCTCCTTTTGACCGGGAGAGGTGGCTGGAGACATAACTGTTTTATTATTTGCTGAATTTCCTCCACTGGGGGAGCAGACACTTAGCGTGACAGAGTCTCCAAGTTTAACTGTGTTTACTCTTGTTGTAGATTCAATGATTGAAGGATTATTATTGGCGGAAATGGGTTGAACCTGGGCAACTTGTCGAATTTCCAAACAAGCCTCCTTACTTGGTCTAATGTCCCGGATCTCAGTTCTTCCAAGCGGTGGGGGTGGTCGTTTTTGAAGGATGGGAACTGGTCTTATTCCCATAGCTTGTGTGATTGGGCGTTGTGAAGATTGTGTTTGATGAAGCCTGGGCATGGAAGGAAGGGAATGTTGTTGAGGGGACAAATATCTCTGAAGCTCACGTTGCGCATACAATTCACCAATAGCCTGTTGCGACAAAGGAACCCTTGCTGGAGGACCCACTAGCCTTGGTTGAAGTTGGCTATGTGGCGTAGGTTGTGACAGACGGTACTGAACTTGTGTAGTAGTGGAAGTAGCAGAGGGTTGCGAATGAAGGATTTGTCCAGGAGGAAATCGGCTGGACATACGAGGCACGCCGGAATGTAGGTTTTGAACATAGTTGGAAGAAGATCCTGTGGTAAGTGCGTTGTGTAATGACATCGAGTAGTTCGGTTGTTGCTGAGGAGAAACTCTTTGAGGGACACTGACCATGTTTCCCTGGAATTGGGTTCTTGGTTGACCTGGGGACCGATCCGTCATTTGGAGAGGGATTGGTTGATTGCTTACACGAGGCACACCTGCGTAACAAATTGAATTATCATTAGATAACCTGGAATGACCCAAAACATTTGTAATTATCTAAATGATAACGTCATGGATGTATGTTAATCCAATCTCAAGGACGACATGATTGATTGATACGCCGTTAATTGTTCAAATAAAATGTAACAGTCTTCACATACCGATGGGTCGAAGGAGGAATCTGTGTGGTGGTTGACGATAGATGGGGGCTGAACTTACAACTGGACCTACATAGCGCTGCGAAGGGTAACTTCCAACTCCCCTAACTGACGAGTTCGATAGGGGTGGGTATCGCACGCCAGTAGGCACATGATGTCCCCAAACTGCCTGAGGCCTAGTGCCTTGTAGATTCACAACAGGAGCCCGGATCACAGTTGGACAGCTACCCGAACTGATTCTCTGTTCTGGTCGATTGTGTTGTTCTTCAACGTTATGGGCTGACATTTGGGCACCTGAGGGTAGTGCCAAATCGGCATCCTCCTCTCCAATGTTGTGAGCAGCTCTGAGTGGGGTAGCAGGGTAAGGACTCTCAGGTTCCAGAATCCCTGTCCCTTGAGCAAGTCGAAAATGTTCTTCGCTAAAATGTTCGTTTAACGTTTCATCGGATGTAAAGTTTTGGTGGCACACTTGACACTCAAAGTCATCAGAGTCAGGATTTCCTGTTGGACTACCAGATTCATGAATCAAGGGTGACTCGGCTTTCCCCTCATTAGAACTTGTGTTCGCATTATTACGATCCATCGTCTCACTTGTCGCACTTTCCCCGACAATTTTGTTTGTAACACTTGTCTCACTATCACTGAGGTTACCATTAGTTTTTTCTACTCGGGTTTCACTATCCTTTCCACCATTAGTCAAAGCACAAGACCCCAGGTCAGTTGTACCCATTGGTCCATTGTCCTTGGTGGCCATGTTGTGACTTCCCGTGCTATTACTAACATCACTTTCACTTGTGGCTGTGGTTGGAGAAGCGTCGGTGGAGATGCTGCCTTGAATTTGCTTGTGGATAGGAATTGTCCCATCCATGGGCAATCCTACAGTAGATTCCGCATGATTGATTGACGGTATCATCCTACAACTTGTCGAAATGAGTTCCTTCCCATCCGCGTTATCTGCTGTCAAAGTTACAAGTAAATGATTCGGTGCTTCTTCTGAAATCGTATCTCCACACTCTGTTGCAGAGGTCGATGGGGTTGAGACATTGGTCGACGTCGTGACAGAGATGTTTCCACCACCAACTGCCGGCAACTGTGACAAAATACAATTAGACGACAGTTAGTAAGCTGAACTATAAATACGCTCCTCTAGTCTGCACTATAGTCACTAGATTCCAATAAATTTACATTGACTCGTCTCGAAGTCCCCACCGCAGACTAAATGGATGGCAAGAAGAGAGTACGTGAAAATTAACAAATAAATGATGAGGAGACATAATAAAGAAGAAACCGGTCGCAAGTGGTTGGTTATACAACACAGCAAAGTTGTAAAATATAGAAACAATAAGCCAATAGATTGATGTGGATCGCCATAAATCCTCTGCTGTCCGTTAAGTTATAAAACTTTAAAGTATTAACTAGTTCAACTTTTAATTGACAACTGGCGAAAGAATCTATCGTCGTCATCCTTAATGCATGTCCCAACAAAGTACTATAGACTTGACTCACTGAAAAACGAGTGTGTTATGGAGTTGTGAACTGAATTGATCGTACTTTTGTCAAGTTTGTTGGGTGCTATCACGCGTGTACTAGGGGAAAATCGTAATCGTACCGCTTCATACTCGTACCACCAAAATAAATACCCAGGCTTGGTTAATAGTTAAAGAGTTCGGGGGCACGCCAAGCGGAGCAGTACATTATTGACGACTGCTTGATGAATATTTCATTATTCTAAAGCTTGTGGCATTAAATAAGTCCTCGCTTATATTTCAGCTATAGTAAAATACAAACCCATTGAGAAAACCGCACGCATTCATGGTCTTCTCCAATCTAATTTATTTGCCGTCGTATGGATAACTGTCATATTGAGGAGTGCAAATATGATGGAGCACAACCAAATGAGTTTATCACAATGGAATGGACATTTCTGATAGAAAATGCTCCTGTTGCACTAATTTCAACTGTAGTAAATGTGACAAGAAAATGTATGTGATGGTATAATTACAATTCCCAAATACAGCAGAGGAACACGAGGGATTTGCTAGTTCAATTTGCCAACTAGCACGCCGGGCAAACATGCTCATTCATTCCATTATTGCCGGGAGGGAACTTTAGGATTCTATCCAAATATGAAATATTTAACGTTTTAGATTAACTTCGTAAACTACAACTCGGGTGTAAAAACCGGTTTTTATAACCGTTATTTTTGATGAAAGTAATTTCCTTCCACTGTACCTAGTCTAAAAACTGGTTAACAACAATCGCTGTTCAATAGCAAACGAGTTTGAGAACTACACTACAGTTCCTCATTTTCAAATCCTATAGGTCATGTCAAAGGTGTTCGAAAACCACTTAATCCCATCCTACCTCAATATTTTTATTGCAAAATAATGCAAATACAATCAAAAATGCCCTACCCACACTTCCTAAATTAAAGTTATAACTTTAATTTAGGAAGCATTGTAGCTTTGATCAAATAAATGATAAAACTGAGACACCAGGGCAATGAAATTTTCAGCAAACCTGTCAATAATAAAATGTAAAATAAAATAAGGAGCATTTAAATGCTAACTTAACTAACCTGAAAACTGTACACAGGCTCACCGTTTGCACTGAACTGCTTTCTCCAAAGTAGACTCATTTTTGATTTGCCTTTGCTTCTGTTATCTTATCTACGCGCACCGTTCAACGTGGAAGGAGAGTTAATTAACATTAACCCATGACTGACAGGAGGCAAATGAGATAACTTGGCTTATGTAACCACAAAAAATATTAGTCAATAATAGGGAGTTGATGTAATGAAAGTTAGGCTATTGTTTAAGAGTACCCATTGTTTCAAAACTAGGTTTCAAATGCAAAATTAGGCATTAACTGGACTTGTACATTTTATGTTCATATGGATTCCTACTTTTATGACTTATTGTGTCATACAATGAAATACAACAACTACAATGGGAAAAGGGAAAGCTTCACTTCAAACGCAGAAAGCAGAAAAAGTTGATTACTTTGAGACAATAAAATTGGACCGACAAATGAGTTTACAGTTTCTCTCTTACTCTCTCCATTTCCGTAATTAAATTACATGTGTAAAAGAAAGTCTAACCGAAAACTTACCATGGATTGTTTTGCATTCATTTGAGCTACTCTTGACATTTCCGTAGCCAACTCCAAAGCTGCAAGTTCCTCCCTGTCCAAATTGAAGTCGCTTGCTAACTCTGTTTCAATGGATACCATTCTTCTTGCAGGCGCTTCCAAATCCATTGTCACAATGGGCTCCAGCATGACATCCTCCTCAGCACTCTCCTCATTAGTAGGAAGAGGGGGAAGGGTTGCGGCTACTGCTGGGCAAGGTGTGAGTGTTGGCATCACGACTGGTTTTGAAATTAGGCTGCTGTCCAAAAAATGTGGTAAAGGTGTGGGAGCTACTTCTAATGGGGGTGGCGAGGAGTCATCAAAGCTGGAAACACTATTGCTTTTAACAACATAAGCTCCTTTTTCTATCCCGATGCATAATCGTAAATGGCGACTGTGATTGACGCTTTCAGATTGTACAGTTTCAGAATACCCCTGATCAATGTCTTCTTCCTCCTGAGTATCGGTAGACTCGAACACATTTTCTTCCTCAAATTCCCCTTCCTGCGATACGCGACGACGAACTTCATCCGTGTTGACAAAGTTCATTTCCACAATCGGGTATGGGTCTTTTCTTAAAATGTGTTCATAAACTGCATGTTTCTTCCATCTATTGTAACTATCGAACTTTAGTTTGCATATTTTGCAAGTATTTGTAGTCTCAACAAGTTCATTGCCTTCTTCTGGGCATTCGTCTTCAACATCGGAATCATTTGTGGGGGAATTTTCTCCAGCATCATTTTCATCGATGTCATCTACAAATGGTTTCACACTAGTTGCAGAAAACTGACTATCCGAATCAGCACTGTCTCGTCTGGTTTGGAAAAAGGGGAAAGACTGTGATTGAAATCCACCAGAATTTGTGGAAACACGACTTCCACGACTACTCCCCGTTGATCTTCGTGAACGCCTTTTATGAGTTTTAATTTTACAAGGTTTTGGTCCTTCTTCCAGAATTTCATGTTCACTGTCGAGTGCAATGCCAGATTCTTCGAGATTTAAATCTTGCGGAGGAGCAGCATCAATTTCATTGCTTTTATCTCCGTACTGAGGGGATACATAGGCAGACGTTGCTGTCCATGGATCCTCTACTCCCCAATCCTTGTCTGAATCGCTAATATTATTGTTATTTTCTCGTGCTGCGTGCAGAAATCCATTCCCATACTCGTCATATTCCTCATCATCATCACCACCACAGGAACCGTCACCACCAGTAGCTTTCGGGGACTCAGGTTTGCCGTCAAGTGACCCTCTTTCTGCACCTGTGAAAATTAATTATTATTGCTTGTTTCGTTTGTCTTTTGTAGCTTTCGCCATATCAATGTTCGTAGCATATGTCATAAAATCTCAATAGGACAAACTTTGCCAGGTGCGCATATTTCAATTCTGTCTATGAAGCGATTCATTAAACGTAGACCTGAACATTGGACGCAACGCAGATTGCTCTCTTATCTTATCAGAGGTATTGACAATGTGAGGCATTCTTATCAGTTCCAAATTCGTGGGGGCACTCCTTGCTTGTTGATTTGCACGTGACGGGTGTTCATAAATGATAAACAACATGCGTACCCAACGACCGGAGATAAGGGAATTAATAATGTAATGTATCTTGTCTCTTCATAAACTTTGATAAATGTGTCAAAATCATATATGTTTTGCAAATACGTGACCATGAATATTAGAGAGAAATTAAGGTACATTGGCGTGAGAAGTAGGTACGAAAGTCACTTACGAATTCTGGAGGTATGCCCACTTTCACTCATTATCTGTACCATTGGGAAGGCATCAAGACAGCGTGGAAGTAATCACGACTGAGTTTTTCTCATTGAATGAAACCATCGCATCATTGGAACGTCAATCCATTCCTTCCACTTGTAAATCCTCTCAGCAACCACTCTAAAACATGACAAATAAGAATCTTGTGTTAATCATTCTGGTTTTACAATTATAATCAACTTGATCACATGTAATATTAGTGTTAAAGTGCACAAACAGTTGTTCAATTGCCTCAATCTCATCTCAATTCTTTAAAAAAATGTAGCTACTGCATCTTTCTTTATTAGTTACTTTTACCGGCATTACTGGTACTACCAGAAAGAAGACGACAACGCAAAAATGCAACCTGTTCATTTCATGATTGACAGGGGCAAAAAGAAAGACGGCAAGCCCTTTTGTATCAATTCCTATCTAAAATCTAACAAATTTAAGAACATGTTTTTTAATGCCATAACAGTATCATCGACATGCTTTTTTCTGTATCTAATGAATTATAACCAGCCCATTGCACACCTAATATCGAAGGTTTTTTATTCATTGACTTGAGACTTTTATATTGGCAAGATTCAGGTTTTGAAGCACAACCGTAAGAAATATTTGTGGACACGTGTTGATTCGAATACTAATTAACTCATCCCTTTTATAAAGGAGCAGAAATTCAAAGGGATCAAAGATTTACGACTGAAACGAATCATCTTTTAAAAAGCCTATTACCAGCAATTGTTTTCCCTGTTGGTCTTGGCAGAATGGTATGGTTGTCAAACCAAACTATGCATACATTAAACAGCTTCTTAAAGTATTTACAATTCTCACAGTGCCCCCTGCAAAGGAATGTCCCCCCGAAGTAACCGGTTCGTAAACAGGCAGGATTAATTACCCTGAAAGAGATTATAAATTTTTGGTGACAAAGTCCTACTCCTGTTAGGACATATGTATTTATGCTCTGTATCTTTTTGATCGCAAATTGAAATCGTTCAACATTTTTAAACGAATCATTTAAATGCAGTGTCACTGACAATTTGTGAACCATAATAATGCCACATAAATAACTGCGGAATAAATGCGTTGTGTTGAGTGTAAGACAACTCACTTTTCTAAAATTGGGAAAAATTAGAATGATTGAAACAATCAACAATGGAAAAAATGCGTTTGAGAAAGGGAGTTTTTCCCCTTTTAACTATTCCAGTCTATGGTATTCATTCAATTGATTAATGAGCTGTGAAATAAAGCATTTTTATGGCAATTTCACATCAAATCAAGCTTTTATTACGAGATCAATTGTTGCAATAAACTACTAAACTGAGGAGAGAGTCACATAAAAGATTTGGGAT
>JAQIWU010002323.1:0-12555 GCA_034696445.1 Isotomiella minor
AGAATACTGAGAGAGACAGGTTTAGGAAAGCCTTAGCCCTGCCCCAGCAGCCTGAAGAAGAGGATGAGTTGCCCTGGAGATCCCCGCTCCCACGATACAACACTACGAGATATCCGACTAATCACCTCCTGACTCGGCGGAAGGGATACAAGTTTATTTCCTAAGCTAAAAGCTTATATTATTATTATTCTTATGCTTTCTCTACTACGCTAAGCTCTGGGTTTGTTACTGTATTATATTCATTATTAATTAAGGTTTAACGAAGAAAGGAATTATTTGCTAAGTCGTATTACCGGTGAAAGTAAAGTAGGTGGATGTGGGTCTGTCCAACAAATTCAACGTTATCTATGGTATCAGGACCTAATATGACTCTCTCTCTCTCTTATCTTCATAAGCCCCTTGTAAACCTCTTAACTTGACTTTCTATAAATAATGTAAACCGCTGTACCTGAGTGAAGGGTAATTGCAATTGAAAGTGAAGAAGTTTGATGACCTTGAAGTGAAAGTCTAAGATATTATAGAGGTGAATGTACTTGGATTTAAAATTTCATTTATTTACGTAATATTCTCCCTGTTATAATGTACCTGTTTAAGAGAAACCCAAATAAAATAATGAAAATTATTCTCGCAAACTGCATGAAACCCAAACATTTCACTCCAAACATCGCTGTGACTGGCATTTTTTCCACTCAATTTCTTGTCACAAGACCATGCTTTCACCTATCTTTCTTTTTTATGACGTATTTTAGGTATCCTGGATTCGAAAACGAGATCTTCATGTTCTCACGTCAAACCTTATAAGCTTCACGTCGGATGCCAGATTCAGCGTCATCCACCCACAGGATTCGGATGATTGGACGCTGGAAATAAAATATGTTCAACGAAGAGACTCAGGAGTCTACGAATGTCAAGTAAGAAAGAAAATGCTATTGTGCGTTTACAATGATTTTGACATTATTGTATTTTATGTTTTTTAAAGGTAAATACAGAGCCAAAGATGAATTTGGCAATTCTACTAAACGTTGAAGGTAAGACATCTCTAGATAGCAAAACCTTTTATGTAATTTCGACGTTAACTTTTAGTGTATAGTGTATAGAGGTAGTATGCTTCTTAGTTAATTTGACATTTCACTCTCAAAATACAAAGGTTGGGTTGCCATCCCAACAGCCCAATGTTTTGACGTTATGTAAAAGTTTAATGAGAATTTGAATTTAACCAGCCACACGTAGTTGAGTTGCTGCTATCTTATAATTGCTTGCAATGTTGTTGTTTATTGGGAGGTTAAATTAAAATGTCAAACAATTCCTAAATGAAGAAAAAAGGGTTGCTTATACAACACTTACTTTCATATAAGAAAGAAAGGATTCACTTATCATCATCATTAACTCTGCTCACTATTCGCTTCGTTTATTTCACCATCATTTTTTGCATTATAATTTTGTCTCATTTCATCATGGCAATGGCATGACAATTAAATTGGAATGAATTATTATTTTTGACAAAATCTTTTGAAAACAGTGCCTGCTTCTTCTTTCTTTCAGATCGTGAAATATTTTCGGAGCACAGCATCCAGTCCCCAAGATCCACTAAAGGTCTCTATTAAATATACAAAACTATCTTCATCATCATCCTTTCACCTATCCTACTCAAACTCATCTGATTCCTTTCTTTGTGTTCAATTATGGCATGACGCATAAAAGTTTTATAGAGAAAAAATCACTGCATGTCTCTCCACTTTCATCACCACTAAGCTTTTTCTTGTACGGCATAGTTTTACACGTAGAAATATAGGCTCTCACACCACCCTTATCAAATCAGTCAAGTGATAAGTCCCCCTCAATTCCCTCAAGGTAATGTCCTTAAGTTTAATAACTCCATTCTTCTTTCTTTTTCTATTTTTTCAAAGAAGCCCAAGCTGTTATTTCGGGACCTGAATTTGTGAGGACGACGAGCACAATTAGTCTCACATGTTCAGTGAACATCCACTCGCAACCTGCCGGTTCGGTTACATGGTATCACGGGAGCAGCGTCGTAGACTTCAATAGCCCTCGAGGTGGAATCAGTATGGAGACAACTAAATCAGAGCAGGGAACCGTCTCAAAACTCGTTATCACAAAAGCTGCTACAGCCGTAATTTAATTCATTTTTTAACTTTCAAATCAGTCGGGTGAAAGATCAAAGCTAATTATTTTCTGTGTTAATTTTTTTCTTCTAGGATGGTGGCAACTATACCTGTGTTCCAAGGTAAGAATTAACAAAGTTCGCGAAACCTATGGCAGTACCAAATGCAAGATATTTACAACTACCGTATTTTTTTGCAGTAACGCTGGACCGGCTTCCGTCATGGTGCATGTAGTAAATGGTAATAATGCATTTCTTTTTTCAAGAATGTGGTCTTTCTTTATGCCTCTCCATTAAGCAGGTATTTAATCATTCATTCATTATTATTCAGGTGAACATTCGGAACCAATTCATCATGTTGAACATAGTAGAGGTAGTCACGCTCACTCCAGACTTTCACTTCCACTTTCACTCTCCTACTTCATCCTTCTACTGCTACTCACTTCCTTATAAAATCTGAGACTGCGGGCTGGAAAAAAGCGTGACTCCTCTGTCTCTCTCTCTTCTATGAATACAATAGTCGACTGTGTGATTATTTTTTGTTGTGATGTGACATAATGTGTGGAGGAATCCAAGTGACAAGGATGGATATATAATATACTTTCTTCTATAGTGCTACGGAGGACTTATGTAATGAATCATCATTGCCAAAAGTACAGGACGGAGTGTTTCCTTCAGAACAGAGAATGAATGACTTTCACCCATCAAACATTTCGTATATGACGTCTATAAAAAACGAAACAAAAATTGTGTTGGAACTAAATGGGACTGTGATATAACCTTTATGTTATTTAAGCTTGGGAAATAACCTTAGTGTAATGTAAGTAACGTCTATAGGATCACAATGTCTTTTTTCCAAGGAGGTGTTAGGGGTTTTGACACTTCAAAGTCCAGAAAAATTGTGTGTGCATCAAATCTATTCAACTTTTTTCCATAAGAAAATAAGATCTCGAGAATTCCATTTAATTTAACTTTCTTAATGGGAATCAATTGCGGGTTTTAATTTCTATATAGGTAACACTGACTTCATCATCGAACGGAATAAGCATCTTTAACTTCGCAATATTGTACTAGTATTACTTCTATCCTAGACACTTTAAGGGATGGAGGAAAGGCAGGCATATCCAGCCAATCACTATACTTCTTTTAATATTTTATAATAACGTCATCCTAGACCATTGTGGACTGTAATCCTATACAC
Source organism: Isotomiella minor (assembly GCA_034696445.1). Classification (NCBI taxonomy): domain Eukaryota; kingdom Metazoa; phylum Arthropoda; class Collembola; order Entomobryomorpha; family Isotomidae; genus Isotomiella; species Isotomiella minor. The sequence goes on from JAQIWU010002323.1 coordinate 3,324, forward strand.
TATACGATACGATAATACACAAATCAACAAAAAAGTAGGTCTACTTACTCTTATCTGTTTAGCGAGCATTGAGTTTTTAATTGACTAAAGTAAAGTAAAGTTAATAACAATAGAAAATAAATAATGTCTTCGATCTATCATCAAAACGGCATAATGAATGAACATGTAACATGTAGAACCTGAGCTGTTATGAAGTAAAGTATGTTAAATGTTAAGGCTTCAGTTATATATAAGCACGTTGTCGTCAATAACCCCAGGATACCTATACCTACCTCTTCATATAAAATGCACTAATGCATTCGTAGGTAATTTGGCAATTCGGTTGGGACATTAATAAGGGACATTGTAGATGCAAATCCAGTATAAAGAAATACCTTTTAGTTTTAATGCATTATCATTTTCCACACTTCTAACTTGTAGCTTTACTTAAGTATTCTGACATTTGTGTGTGGAAATGCAAAATAAAGCAATTTAGTTGGGTTATTGGATAAATGGTTATATGCCGAAGTGTTTATGAATTTGTTGTTGAGAAGCCATAGCTTTAGCTGGAAGTAAACAAAACCATTATGTTAATTGCTGGGTGAGAAATTAATGTCATTAACTTAATTTTTGTACCTCATTTAAAGGTCAGTATATAAAGTATTAAAACCACATACAAACCCATTTTGAAACATGACAAGTTGTGCTTTATTCATCATTTATTTGTTTGTACGTTACAGAAAAGCAGCCGGAATGCATATTTTTTCATGATATAAAGTCTCATCATCGTCAATTCTTTATTGAGGATGTTGGTACGAAGGTAAGCGAGGCGGAGAGTGTATCAAAAATTGGGATTAAACAAATGGCGATGAGGGGCCACGCGAGGATGACGGGGGATGGTGCGACTGATGAGGATGACGGACTGTAATCTTCCTTCCATCTCGAGTTGATGGAGTCTGTGGAAAACAGGAAAAATTACTTCAATTTGAACATAATGACATAATCAACATAATAATCCCACGTCTCCCCCCTCTCTCTTTCCCTTTACACATCGACGGAAGTTCCAAAAAATCGACGGATTTCATCCATTAAGAAAATGAAACTGCAACGCATTTCAAGCATGAGTCAGAAAGATATAGACTTTCTGGTTTAATATAATAATTATACACATCTTTCTTTGATTAAATTTGAAATTGAATAGATTATGCAACTGTTGGCTGGATGGATAATGTCATAGAGTCAGAGCGCAGTTGGTATATAAATGCAAGGGCAAGGTCTAATTTATCGGTCACGACTGCATAGAACGAGAAAGTGTCAAATGATTCAATAAGTGAGCGGAATTGGTCCTCTGAAAGCTATTAAGTCAGATAAACAATGGCATCACAACGAACGACACACAACATTGGGGAAGATCCAGATTGAATTCGAATTCAATGCCACCCTCCTTCCTTCCTTCCTTCTTCTCCTGCCAAATGCTCCTACAAAGTGAAAGCAGTATTACATACACTCAAATGCAATTGCCATGCGACTTCTCTATTCTCTATCTGCATGTACATTTAGCATCACACAATCTTCAAATCAATAATTCATTCATTTGTTTATGCAAGAAAGTATCCAACAAGACAGTAATGACTCTCAAAGGGGGCAATGTGTGCAAATGTATTGTTCCATGCCTGCCTTGTGTGCCAAGACAGAACCTTCATCATTCGAGTTATAACTCCAGAGTGAGGTTTGAGAAGGGGGAAGTTGCGACAGGCAGAAGCATAATATAATACACTCTAAGAACATTGACTCCATGACACGAGGAATCCATCGATATGGACATTTTGATAATGCAATACTGGAACAATGGAACAAAGTATCCTCCTGTCAGTATATAATATAATAGTCGCCACGCCAATCCAAGACAAAAGAAGAAGACAGGAGAAGAAGGGAAAGTGAAACATTTATTTAATAGATTACAAGCGATAAATTAACTTCTTATTCCATTCTGCCAAACGCATAAACCGGTGACAGGTTCGTTCCCTTGCACTTTTGGCACCGGCTACATAATATCTAATCTAAACCGTTCTGCCCGGTGTCTACACCTCCAGCCTGCCTACCAAATCCTCCCTCCTCAACTGCATAGATTTCAGCACACACTTTCCCCTTCCGTTTATCCAATAATATTTGTGGCGATTGCAGCATTACTGGTGTCCTGGCAGTTCATTTTGTGTTGGAATGTCTGTTGGAAAGGTAGGCGGAAATAAGCCCTCGACATTGAAAAAAATGTCGCCGATAATAATACTCCCTCTCTTTTCCCCCTGTTTTACTATAAAGCCTGCATTCCCATTCTTCTTTTTCGATGCAATGGATCTTGATCTTGTGAGTGCATTGCCTATATCCTCCCCACCTTGCCCAGGTCATGTAAAGACCAATATATTTTGTCGCAAATGGAGGGGATGGAAATTGAAATAGAGTGAAGGAAGATAAGGGAGGGATTCGACTAGAGGATCACATTGTTCCCATATAATAAACACGACGATAGACATTTCGAACATTCAACCGTCTTCAATCTTCCCAGCAGCAGCTCGCTCCATAAAATTATTATTGCCTCTTCTGCACTTGAGTTTGATATTGCTTTACTTCACAACTTCACCTCTTCTCCAACGTTGCGTACCTCTGTCTGGACAGGATGGATGAGTTTAATGCGTACCATCATGTATGCGGGCGTGTCACCCACAGTAGTCACAAAATCATAATGGAATGGCCATGGGTTTGGCTGAAGGGGGGAAGGAAAGGGAGTCCGTAATAATTTCATTTTACGTAAGCTTTCACAGTGCGTTTGACGACCGGATATTTGAAATCTCCGATGTTCCCCACGCATTCCACCACTACCAGAAGAACCACAGCCGCATAACATCACACCACCAGACACCACATAATTGTCATAATTGTACGCAGTTACGAGACTAACTACAGATCTACATCACACTAGACTCAACTTAGGACGTGTGTAGGAGGGGGAAAGATAGACAGGGAGTGAATGAGTGTGGGACAACATTATTAAATTATTTCTCTTTAGCCCCCCTGGGGATCCACTTATGAATCTCTTCTTCTTCTGAAACACCGCCAACAAAACCATCCCGCACACACATACACACACACACCAATTTACAGATTTACAGGGCCCTCTGCCTGATTGTGGATTTTCTATTTTAATTCCACTCCCGTGGATTCCAAAGGAGAACTTTATTACAAAGAAACAAAGAGCTGAACTTAACTACGGTTGGTTGGGGGATGATCTGAATGAGTTATCTCCCATCATGCTTCCCTTTGGGCAAGCCTCAAAAGCTTTAGATTGTGCAGAGAGCAAAGATGAAATAATTTGACTTTAGACATTTATTAGGAGGATTGTTCCCACTCCACTTGACTTTTGACTTTCTTTTTGCATGACCAAATTGAAAGCATTAAATTTGTAATAGATTTGTCAACAGAAGGGAAAGTGAGGATGTAATGAACCTAAGTGAGAAAGAAAGAAAGCATGAAGAAAGCCAAGTAACTTACGAGCATTATGTGGACGCACTTTAAGTGCGACAGAGTCAGGATAAATGAGCATCCCTCCGCAAGTGTACCTCCCCTCGTCGCCTTTATGTACATGGAGGATGAGGAGTGTTGAGATTGACTGGAAGGAGGATTTGTACGTCTCCACACTATACCCTCGTCTTGCCTTATGGATGGGAATATCGTTAAGGAACCAAGTGACATTTGGTGGAGGGAGACCAGGTCCACCACCGTTGCCGTGGGAAATTATACAGGTGAAATTTGCGACTTCCCCGTCCTCCAAGTCCACCAACGAGGATGTGCCCAGGATTTTTGCTTCGTATCCTCCTGGAATGAGATAGAGAGAAAGGGAAGGGACAGAGTTTTAGTGTGCGACGAAATTGATAACTTACAATTGTAAATGAGCTCAAGTATCTAAGTATCTAAGTTTTTGGTGGGGCTTCACTTCACGACGACGACGAGAGATAAATTGAAACGAAACAAGAAACACATCTGCACGTCGTCATCGTCGTCATCCACACAACACTAACTAAACTACCTACGCTGGAAATTTCTTGTCAAGAGAGGAGAGAGAGCCTCAATTCATTCTCAAAATGGAATTAGATTTTGTCCTCCTAAGCAGCCTTGCCTTATGTCCCTGTCCCGTCTGCCTCTTTTGTCCCATGTTTTGTATAATGTGCAATATAATTTTATTAGGTGGGTGAATCTGTAATAGATCACGAGGCTCTGGCTCTCTGGAAACAAGAGAATTTGCCAGTCCTCTCCCTTTGCCTCCATGGCATAAAGGCTGTATGGAAATTGGAGAGAAATGTGTTGGAATTAGAATGGAAATGGAGAGAAAGATGAAAAGAGCAAGAAGAAGTTCGCATGGAGAGGAGAGAAAGTACGACGCAACTGACTCTCTCTCTTTCTCCTTAGGCTACTTTTGCCTATTCCAAATCTGCTTTGGTTCAATGCTTTCATGTCATGGGAACTTTCTCTTGGAGAAGGAAGGGGAGAGTGACAGAAATGGGAAATTAAACCAAATCTACTGATTGAGTGGGTCCTGAATTTGTAGAATACGCAACACCTGTCACGATATATAGACACTACTTCGAGAGGACAACAAGACGGCGTAATTAAATTGAATTGATTAAATAAAGGTGTATGAATTAAATGGAGAAAATCTATATATTCCTTCCTACTTTCACTTAACCGCAAAACAAGTGTAATTCCAATGTTAATAACATTGATCAATGTAAATGAAAGTGTGTACCATTGGATCGATGTTCATCTTTTTGATGAAGAGGAGAGTCCAACATTCCTAATGCGACAGCACCATTATTTGCATGGTCTTCATCTCTGGAACCTAAGTGGGCAGAATCATACATTTCTAAATTTATTTAGCTTTGCAAAATAACCAACACAGTCAATAGATCCATAGAGTGAAGTGAATAAGTCGGTCAAAGATAAGAGAAGGGAAAGGTAGTGGGAAGAATGAATATGGCTCGAGGGAAAGTTATGGAATAAGGTGTCACAAATAGGAAATTGGCTACTACAAAACTTTAGGCTTTGAGTTTGCCCATTTAAAAGATGAAAGAGGGCTTTTGTAGGATATTAGAATCCAACGTCCCAGTTTGCTGTTGGTCTTCAGGTTTTTTCATATGCAAAATTGAATTGAAATTACCAAAAACGATTAGATGAAACACTGCTGTTAGAGCAGGCTCAGTGTTGACTTGGCAAACATAAGTCCCCTCATCCTTTTTCACAACAGGGGAAATTTTTAAGGTCCAAGCGTTGAGAAGTTTGCCTTCGCGAATTAGGGACACCCGCTTGTCGCTTGTGTACACGGCGACCCCAGATGTTAGGATGTGTAAATCCCTCTTTCGAATCCAGGAAACCTAAATCAAACAAATAAATAAAAGCAATCCAATTAGTATAATTGTATTGCTCAAATACAATTCAAAATATTCCAAGTCTTTTTTGTGCCAAGGTTCATTAATCTCACATTCTTTTTTTTGACATTTTGTGTAAAATTGTGCTATTTCCGGAACTGTAATTTTAGCACCTGTTTATCTGTTCTAACTGTAGTTAAAATCTTGAGCAAATACTACGATTTTCGCAGGAAAGGTGGATGCAGCTGCTCTTCTAAAGGATCATAATTCTTATTAAAGCTGAAGAAAGGGGTTTGGTTTATATGTTTTAAAACTTTCACTTTCTTTTTATTTACTCGTCAAAATAAGCCAGAAGTACTTTTGATTTTTTCAGAAGTAAATTTGGCTTTACAAACATATTTTTGTGCTTTGATTTCCCTAAAGCTTGATGCCTCTTTGAAATAATATTGACCTGTGGTGTTCTCCCTTCAATGAATTTGAATTTGATTAAATCCTCAAAGAAAGATTCAATTTTATTGACCAATGTTCAAAGATTTATGGTGAAAAGGTGAAAGGTTGTTGAACAGTATCAAAAGTATGCAAACCAAAGCCACGTTAAGTATGTCCTCCTGACTTACAATACACCTTTGACAGTTTTGGTTCTCACTGTACTTTACTTTGTAGTACAAAATTTGAGTCAATCATTACTGGAAAATGGGGAAAGGCGAAAGGGGACCAAAGTGGAGCAGTAATAAGAGAAAAGGCAATTCGTGGGCGGTCGAACATGCTCAGGTTATTAAAGATTGAGGTTGGATAAACACTTCAATACCACTTTCCCCCGATGCGATACACTGTACGTACACCTCCTGGCTTTTAAGGGGTGAAAGAAAATTTAATTGGAGTGGAAAAGTTTCCCGTGTGTATGAAGTTTTCAAAGAAGAAAAGCATATACAACAGGGCCTCTTAACAATTTTAAAGCAGAAAGAGGTGGAAGTATAAAAAGTCGTTAAAAGTATAGTCAACGTGCTTCCATGGAACTTTTATTGCTAATCAAAAAGACGTCCTTGCTCGCTCTCCCAGGTTTCTCTCCTTGATTCCATTCATTCCATTTCTAATTAGATACAAAATGAAACTAATTTTGCCGTCCTCGGAGTGGTGAAAGTATAGAACTTTCACCAAAACCCGGAAGTGAAAATCGCAAAAGTCACTATAAAAGAGAGCGTCTCAAACAAATACGATGACGGTTGCTTTGCTGCAATGGTTCGCGACTCGCTGGTCAAAGTGTCAAATCGTTTCGATAAGTCAGTCCGCAAACATTTGTCGTCAGTCAAAGAATCCAAGGGGGATTTGGATTTTCTTTTTTGAAAAATAACGAGAAGGATATGTGTGATCATAGGACTCAAGACAAACCATAACCAATCCTACAATCCTCTTCCTCCCTTCGGACATATACACAGCACTTTCATTGCCTGTGTCAATGTGCCAAGAAGACATAACCGAAGACGACGATAGATAGGATGGGATTGGAAACGGTAAATGGGTATTTTGTCTTCCACTCTCTCTTTTTGTGGCCATCCTGTACACGAGGATGTAAAGGGAGTAAAGACGTTCTTCTGGGGATAAGAAGAAAGGGGCAAGGATGTTTGAAGATATTTCAAAGCGTCAGAAGATAGCCCTCATTTGTTCTTGTACAAACCTGGGCTCCAATCGTGAATTAAACCAAAAGAACGGATATCTCTGCCTGCCCACATACAGATAGAACACCAGTGTCAATTGCGGATTGTGGCTTCCGTTTATTTCCCCAAAGCAATTTTGTATCTTCAGATTACCGGTTTCAACACACCGATCCGATCATCCTTCCCTTTCTCTCTCCACTTTTGCCATTATTTTTACCTCTGTTCGACATTTGGGCAATCCTTTTTCAACAGTCATAACCCAATAATTCATAGGTAGGTATGGGGGCTTTTTAGAGATCAATTTTTTATGACCTCACACGTTTACCTAGTCCCGTTTTATTTTAAGAACGTGAACGGTGATTAATCACTTGAATTGGAAAGGGACCCTCTTCTCATACTACATTTGTAATCCGCTTTGTACACTAATTGAAAATGTAATGCTCTCAGTGGGTGGTATGATGACGATGAGTTGTGATGTGAAAGTGAGGTTATTTGTACCTATGTTGTGTGTGATGAAATCTTTGGCCTTCTTTTGGTCGAAAACCAAAATGAATAAATCCACTCTGTTGTCAAGCTTGGTGATTAATGAGATTAGTAGTGGAAAATGGTGGTGGCAGTGTATCTATCTAGTAGTGGATCACCGGCATAAAATCTATGATGGAAAGACTAGTTTTACTTTACTTTGACCCACTCCTTCCTTCCAATCTTTTATTTCATAATGGGGTACAAGAGGCCTTTATTAATTACCTTTCGGCTGATTATGACACACCACCGAGACTTGTGTCTACTCTCGTGTGGTAGTAGTCACTCAATCTCACTCTCTTTTTACGTCAAAGGGAAATTGAATGGACCGGAGAGAGAGAGCCTTTCAACTGGCCCTTTCTTTCTTCATTCACTACTTTCTCTCTTATGGTTCCGCCCTGCTAATGCTTTAATTTAATGCGCACCACTATGGACGCTGTCTGAATACCTTATCATCATCATCATCATCCCATTACATCTCATCTCATCTCGGTAGGGTTTTTAGTAGACTTCATTTGCATAAGAAACAAGCTGTTAGCTAATCAATTAATCAATAATCATTACATGGGTTTGGGGATGAAGTTTTTGAAGTCGGTGATTAATATTTCTTTTCCTCTTCCATTCTATATGCTCTGCTCTGTCTCCTTGGGCAGAGAGTTTAATTCATTGGCACAATGGGAACCTGTCTTCTGAACTCTACCTCGACTGCCTACCTATGAATATGAAGGGTGAAAGTGGGAAGGGTAAATATACGCTCACTATAGAATGTACTTGTCAATATCTATTATGAATTGCATGTTTGAATCTCATCAAAAATCCCTTGCTTTGCTGCTCCTGTTGAAAATCTTTAAACATCCCTTCCGCAAGAAAGAAATAAATTACGAATAAATTTGTCAGGGTGACATCTGCTAATTGAGCTGTCTTTTCTTTTTTCGTATTAAAACTTTAACTGCCGTTCCGACAAGCCATGTATGAAACGCATCTCTCTTGGTAATATGTTCAGTTTTATGCGTTTGAATTGTAGGGAAGATGGAAGATCATCTCATCTTCAGTAGCTTAGGAAAGTATCTCTGCCTCTGTTATTAGCATCGTATGTTTGATGATGGGGTTGTTTTTCTGTGCCTTTAAGTTTCTTGGGTTTTCCTCCCCTTTCAAACCCAAGAAGATTCTATTGATAAATTCCACAAAAAATGTCATTCCTGAGTTTCACCGCAGTTAATTTCGGCGTGAAGTGTGCAAAGCTAAAAGGAAAACACTCTCGGGAGAGTGTGGGAGCATAGTGAGCGGGGTGGGTTTGGTTGGTTGACGTAAGATTTATGTAAAACACAGACCTATTAAAATTTGAATTACGATTGCGAAGAAGAAGGAGTTAGGAATTGAAGTAAACGAACCGTTTTGTCACCCAGATGTTTGACAACGCAGGCCATGTACGTCGACTGTCCCACAAAGACGGTTGTATTGTGCTCCACGGGTTCCAAATATGGACTCGCTGTGGATAACGACAGGCCCACCATCCCAGGAACAAAAGGAGGACGATCTACTACGGACGAGAGACCTGCAATTGCAATTAACATTACGATAATTACTAGAAATTGTCTATATATAGCTCAGTATAGCCAAGGTAATTATTACGACCAAATTGTCTCTATACTAGCTCAT
>JAQIWU010002324.1:0-12551 GCA_034696445.1 Isotomiella minor
CAACTTTTAGCCAAGAAATTGAATTCTAATTGATTGAACATTTGATTGTTCTTCACCTCATTCACAGCCAAGTTTCATATATGGGACTTGGGTTTGACCACGAGGTGAGGAGGAGGAGGAGATGGCCAGAGGGAGTTGAAGGTGTCCAGTTTGCTAAAGTCAGCGTCTGAAGTGACGTTTGTGGTGTACTGCTGTTTTTAAAAGATGTGGGTTGTTTTTGAACATGGCATAGGATTTTAGCTTTTCAATTTGAGTCGCCATTTTGGTCAACTCATCCACCAAATTATAGCCGTTTCGGTTAAAAGTAACGTACTTTGAGTTGTGAAGTGAAACTATAAATCGAAATAATTTATGAAAAATAATTTTGTTGGCATCAAAGTTTGACCATAAGATTGTATGTCTGATTTGATTCCTGCAGATCTGAGTTGAAAATGCTTACACAATGTTTTGACAGCAATTTGCTTTCTGAATGTGCTTTAAACAATGTTGGTTTTGGCTGCTCAATTCAACTTTATTTCTTTAACTTTGTTTCATTCAATTGTCACACCGTCGTTCTTGAAGTTTTAATCTATTGAGATTTAAAAAAAATTAAATGACATAATGCATCAATCAAATCTGTTTAAAAAGGATAACAAACATTCACACTTTTGACAACTTTTAGCCAAGAAATTGAATTCTGATTGATTGTTCTTCACTTCATTCACAGTCAAGTTTCATGAGACTCCGGTTTGACCACAAGGAAAGGAGGAGGAGATGGTCAGAGGGAGTTGAAGGGGTCCAGTTTGCTAAAGTCAGCATCTGAAGTGACGTTTGTAGTGTGCTGTTGTTGTTTCAGGTGGGGATTGTTTTTGCACATGGCGTAAGATTTCAGCTTTTCAATTTGAGTCGCCATTTTTGTCAACTCCTCCTGGACAAAAATATATTTGTATACCTTAGCCTTTTAGGTGTTGAAAGTACCGTACTTTGAGTTGCTGATTTTCCTCAGCCAAATCCAGAGTCTCATGGCCAAACCCGTTGGCCGATGTTGGAATGTCCTTCATGGCTTTCGGATCCCGTCTTAGAACGCTCAAAAGCTGTAAGGACATGTAAAACGTGATTGTCCTCAATCAATCATGCATTTTTCCATACCTTACTCCCAAAAACTAGACCGATCGTGACCGTGGTACTGAGTTGGACTCGCATAAATGCTAAAAAGTACTTTGCATCAGGGCCAGCCTGAGGAACTATGAGTAGACTAGAAGAAAGACACAAAATTTTCTCATTTTTGAAAGGTGAAAGTTTCTTAAAGACTCACTGAAAAACGAGCATAATTAGATTGGCACACGCAATGTTGTAGATGGAGTAGGAAATGAAGCGTGCGTCAGGATTCTCACGGATCTTCCAACAAATGCGAATCCCATAGCCTAGAAATATCACTTCGCCAATGGCGAGAGCGTGATCCCACCTAAGATAGAATAAGACATTTTTTTGACATGTCACATTTGATTTGACTGGGTATTTTACCAGTTGTAGGCGCAGATGTAGAACTTGAGGTTATCCGTGGTGTAGATGGGTTCCACCCCAGGGGGATCGGATATCGTCCAAGCCGCGAGGTAGAGGAGCATCACGACCATAATAGGACTCATCCAGTGGAGGAGATGCTTCTCTGTCAACTTTATCTTGTGAGCGGATTTGACGCGGAATGTGAGGTAAACTCTGTGGGGAAAATGGTACATAAATTGATGAAAGTTGGTACATAAATCGATGAAAATTGGTCCATAAATCGATGAAAGTTGGTACATAAAGATCTCACCTGCATAATTTCATGTACAACGCCGTATAAGTGATCGCGAAGCCCAAATGCCTCGTCCACTTGACCCCGACGCAGTTCGCCATCGAAAGGCTCGGAAACAAGACAATCATCTCCGAGTACATGACCACACATCCAAGAAGGGTGATCCCATGAAACAAGGGGGAGGATGACTTGAGTACAGGAGACTTTCGGAATTTGTACGTCACGAAAATAAGGGCAATTGACCCAAGCGAGCAAATCATTGAGAAGGAGAGGAGGACCATTCTAAACGCATAGCCCATTTCTGCAATGCAAGACGCTCCCTGAACGCAATTGGCACAATCGTGCGGACACTCTTGGCAAGTCACGACCTCTTGATACATGACGGAATTGACGAGGCCGTTAGTCTTGTTTTCTCTCATCGTGTTCCACGCCGCTTCGGCGATAAACCCGGAAATTGTGTTATTCAATTCCCGCTGATAAGCGTATTTATTGTGGGAGCATCGACACTCGTAACTTCCCAGACGCCAGGGATGGCCAGGGATGAAATGACACTAGAAATAAAAAAGAGAAAGTTGAACCAACTTTCACTTTCTTCAACTTTAGAAACCTTACCGTGCTCGTGCTACCGTGCCGATCACACTTGTGCGTGTCTCGAAAATAGTAAAGGGGATTTTCCTTCTTGTCCCACTCCCTCCTTCCTTCGTCTTCAAAACCACACTGATTTATCTCAAACCGGGACAGGTCCAAGTCCAGGGAAAGCTCGCCGTATTCTTCCACAAGTCTGGAGGGAAAAAGAGAAAGTTATAAAGAGAAAGTCGAAAAGTGAAAGTCTCCAACCTGTCTTTCATGGTGATTGGAAACCAGGCCATGTAGGAAGCTGTCCAAGAATTCTTCAAGTCTAATTTCTGAGGGACTTGTCCCTTGTTCAAGTGACCATGGACGTGGATAGGGTGACCTCGATAAGTCGCTCTTTTACTCTTACTCAGACGACCACTTCCAGTCTTAGAATTGTAGTGATGATGGTGATGATGAATCTCCAACTCTGACTCTGTCATTAACTTTCGGTTCTTGTTGGAAGAACAGTTGTAGTACGGCCAGGTCCAGAAGGAGCCTCCCGTCATGCCCAAGTCCATCCGAGGATTCCGTCCGTCAGGACTTCTAAAGACACCGGTGAAAGTTGGATACATTTGTCATATAAAAAGGTTCCATTGTTAGAATTCTTTCTCTCACTTTCTAGCAGAACTTTCCCTTCCCTCCATCCACCTTCCCTTGTCAAAGTTGGGTGCATTGGGGTCAAAATACCAGGGCTTTTTACTAAGCTCGGAATTTTTCTCACGACTTTTAGACATGTTGTTCTGAAGGACCAAAGGGTCCTCTCCGTCCACAACATGATTTGTAGTTGAAGCCTCAACCTCATCCCCAGGTTTGAGAGGGGTGAGGGTGTAGAGGCTCTGCTCGTTGGAACGAGTGTTGTACAGAAGGAGTCTGAGGTCCTTGATGGGGTAGGACTCCTTCACGGACTCAAGGGCGTAGCGGAAGACTTCCTCTTCCTCTTTTTCTGTAGCGATAAGAAGGACTTAAAAAGAGAAAGTCCCTTAATCCGCTTAGCGTACCCATCTCTTTCCGGTTTTTGACCCTCGCCTCATACTTTTTGAGTTTGTACAAAAAGGACACAATCATGTCCACTTTCTCCATAATCCCTACAGCAAACTGTGTTGAAAGGGAGACGCCTTGGAGGACCTCATACTCGTCGTCGTGGTTGTCTCTCATCAGGCACCCTTTGGTCGTCACCCCAGTCTTTGACAGCTCGTCAATCCGACCTAGTTGCTCAGTCTTCCGGTCCAGCTCACGTATCAGCTCCTAGATAGATAGTTGATAAGCATGTGACATGTGACATAACATTAATTGTTCAACTTTCTCTCTCTCTGCATACTTTCTCCGCTTGAGTTATGATATCAAAATGAAGCTCTCATATTTCATCTGTCAACGTCAACTTTCTCGTTTTTTAGGACATACTTCAATTTTACTGAAGTTGGTTCGTCTAGACATGTATTCTTATCTTCTCTGGAGAAAGCACGGTGAAAGCACAACCATAACTTTCTCCAAAACGAGCCCTACTTTCTCTTTTTTGAGCCACCTGCCAATTCCCACAAAAGCAAACAAAAGGAGGAAGTGAAAGTGAAGTGAAGGTTCTAAGGTATTTTTATCTTGGAGAAAGTCTCAGTCTTTAAGAATTTGACAAAGTGGCAAAAAGGTTTTGCCTTTAAAAGCTTTTGAAATATCAAGAGACAAAGGAAGAGCCTTTCTCTGGAGAAATGTAGACTTTGCAGAGACTTATGAATGAATGAATGAATGAATACTTGATTACTACAAAGGATAAAATGGATTATCTAAAAGTAAGTGCTACAGAAAATTTAGTCTTTCGCTGCTACTAATTACTCGGCAGTTCTGTTGACTTGCTAATTACAAATAAATAACAGCAAGAGAAAGCATCTCTCTTCTTTATCTAAGCTACCTCAGATAATTCTTCTTGGATTAAGACCTAAAAACACAACAACAAAAGAGAAAGCCAATAGTGAAAGGAGGTCAAGACAGAAGGGAAGATTATGAGATGAAATTCCACTTTGAGAGAGAATATATCTCGACCATCTTGTCGCTTTCACTTCCAAAACTTTCTCTTCTTCTCTTCATTTCCTGCTGCCTTGTTTCACTAATTTGCATTAAATTGGTCTCTCTCTCTCCAACTTCCTTTCCTAGGAAAACCTTGAGACTATGGATCTAACTTTGTTATAGAACAAAGTGAAAGTCGGTTGCACAGCAGAAGGAGAAAGTTTTTTTGACATAATGTGAAATATCATCAAGGCAAGTCAAGTCACAAGAGTATCATTTCGTTTTCATCTTCATCTGTCACTACTACGGACAAGGCTGTTGCGTCGCTTCCGGGGAAAATTAGAAATTACGAGTCTAATTTTGCAACGCTTTCCCTCACTACCAACTTTCACCGGAGAAAGTTTGCTCGATGAAAAAAAGTAGTTTCATTACATATATTTTGCAGACTCAAACAAAACCTGTTGTTCTCTCTATTAAACATTTCAAACCGAGAAAGCTTTGGGTGAAAGTAAATTCGGAGAAAGTCCTTGGAAATTTTGCCCTGTGGTTTTTGGTATTTAATTTTAATTTGAAAGGTCATGAGTTCATCAACGTTGTTTGCTTTCTCCTCTCTGGAATAATGATTGTATTTACTTTCTCCTTCTCAAGGACTTTCTTCACAGACAAAATTCAATTCTGCGGTCTTGTCATGCATGTCGTCGCGCATTAATTAAACTGTCATATGTCATCGTCATACCTCATCCAGCATGAAGTTGTAGATCCCACCCTTGACAGGATGATGATGCTGCTGTCCTGATGATGATTGCTTAAATGTAGGGATGGGAGCTTGAGGATTGTGATTCTGTGGTGGTGAAAGTGGAGAAAGTGGAGAGGAGGAAGAATCCTCGTCGTCATTTTCCTCTCCATTATTATTTCCCTCTTCATCCTTCTGACTGAAGCCTTCAATCTCATTGAAAATCATTTTGAACTCTGGCTCCTCTTGACTATCACTCGTCATGACGTGGGACGCAGACGAAGGTCGGAGGAGAAAGCAGATGACCAGGATTAAGCACAATTTCTTCATTCTTCTTCTAGATTCTCCAAATTCCCCATAATTTGAACTACGGAGAAAAGTCATAATGACGACGAATGGAGGAGGATGATTTATGGGAGAAAGTCTATGGCATTCTTCTTCTTTCAATCAAATGAAATGGAGGATGTGTAGTAATAAATCATATCACAGACAGGCTCAGAGAAAGTTGAGTTCCTCCTGAAAAACAAATAGAATCCAGACAAGGCATTTAGTTAAAGATGTGCTTACTTTCACCCACTTCATTTCAGGTCAATATTTACAGACAGAAATTGCGTAGGTGCCTCTGCTTTTTCTGTCTACCCACACTTTCACTTTTTTTGGGTCTCATCAATCTTCTGAGTCTCATAAAACCAATAACGAATACCGGGCCACACAACAATCGTGCTCTGCATGGTTAATAGTAGGATTCTTGCAATATTTACAGGTAGAAATATTGGGTTCACCAACATTCTTATGGAAAGTAGGGCCTTGGGAACTTACAAAATGCAATGCACGACAAACATGTCACCTACATGTAAGGTCTAAAGAAGAGAAAAGTATGTATTTTTTGGACGAGAGCAATAAAGAGAATTGTAGGATATGACGCCACTGAAAATTTGTTCCCGGTCGTACAATGTAAAATCAGTTTCCCTGTTTAGCAATCAACTGAACGTAGGTTAGACCAGAAAGGATTCTTTCCAAGAGGTGTAGGAAAAAATGGTTATGTTTTTTTCGTGGAGTGAAAGTCCAATACCGAAAACCTACCCAGCCAGCCGTGCCTTGAATGCGTAGAAGGAACCGTATGAAATATTTGCAAGTTCAGAAATATTGTTTTGTATCCAATATTCCATTTGAAGAAAGTAGATGCCTTTGGAGAAAGTTTGCTTTCTCTACTTTGCATATAAAATGACATGCTTTCTCCCTTTTTCCTTCCTTTCTTATCGTGTGACACTATGAAAGGATATGAAAAATCGATGGAATGATTGCGATTGCCTTTTGAAAAGGAGATAATGGAAACGTCCGTCCTTCCTTCCATTCATCCGGTGAAGTGTATGGTGCACATTTTTTGTATGTCATTATTCCTGCAAGCATATGGACTCTCATTTCCTGTTTTGATGTTGGACATGCCGTGTATTCGCTGATGAAACGAGAAGCCTATAGCCGATGGAAAGAGACAGGAGAAAGTGATGGAATTCTTGTGTACAAAGAAGTGGCACGTCTTCAAGAACATTATTCCCTTATGTCCAAGCCTTTCAAGGAACTTCCTCTAAGCCCTCTGTCATTCCACTTGTAGTCTTACTTTGCCTTTTCTTTCTTTCTTACAATCCTTCGATTACCGCACAAAATTGCCTGATTGCCACGCTGATTGCCACATTTGTAAAAGGGAAGTTATAAATAGGTTCTTCCTTTTCCCTCGTTTTATTTAAGGGGTATTATTTTTCAAATTCCCGGCTCTTGCATGTTCAAACTTTCACTTGGAGGGACTTGGATTGGAATTTGGAGTTCAATTACACTGGAGTAAATGAAGTATTATCATTTTGCCACATAATTTTTGTGACACTTTATGTGACAGGGTTCCATACTTTATGTGGGTACTTGGTGAAAGGAAAGCGGTTTGCTTAAACTTTCTCATCAATTTTTAATTTAGACTTTGTAATGCGAAAGGCGAAAGTTGCAAAAAACATTTCAGGCCATACAAAATCTGGGCCAGAGACAGTTTTCTGTCGTTTTCCTTACATTCCCCCAGATCTGAGCTTGAGCTATATGTTCTTCATCTATCTGTTCACACTATCTGTCTATTCATGAGTACGTCAACTGTTCACTTATACGCTATCACAAAAAAATTATATTTTGGGCGTCGAGATGTACCATGATTTAAGACAGTATCTTGACAAGGCCTAAACTTTCTCCAATAACCATCTCGGGCCGGGCTCCCCATTGTGTTGACTCTTCTAACTTTCACTTACATTCTTCATTCCACTTCACCACATATGACCACTACAGGAGCTACCAGCTCTGGAACTCGAAACGGTCGAATAATGAAAGTCAACTGATGTGGACATAGCAAACATGCCCCCACTAAAACGGATATTTAATTAATGAAGTCAGAGTTGCTTTCTCTCCACTTGTGCAAACACATTACAACAGAGAAATAGGAGAAAGTCACTTCCAAAGGCTCTGCTTGAACTACGAGTACACTTCATTCAATGAAATTATATTCCAGTCAATTGAGCAGAGCACACTACTTTACCTGTGGTCTAATTAATTCAAAGCTGTCAGCCAACACAGGCAAAATCAGGGTTGCAATTCAATGCCTCTCAAACTTTCTCTGATTTCTGAATTCATGCACATCGAAGCGCAAAAAATATCGATTGGATTGCAAGGATTTGTGTAAGAAAACAAACAAGAAAAGACACTGGTGAAAGTTGTTTATCCAAGCGGAAGAAGAAAGTATAAGTTCTTGTGCGGTCCGAGGATTAAACTAAGGAACTGGATACTTTCACTTCACTCGAATACTTTTGGATGAGGAGAAAGCAGTGGAGCAATGGTGACTGGAGAGGATGAAGATGGACACTAACCGAAAACTCTTTTGCTATTCTGGGTTTGATGAGGTGAAAGCAACGACTTTCTCCTTTCTTTCTTTGCTCTGCTCAGCTGCAGATCAGAATTCGTGATCCTTCGTAACGAGACCCTATCGTCTCTTTTCACGTGTTGTCGTTGCAAAGACATTGACCCCGTGACCTTCCCCGTAAAGACACCTTGGCCAGGTGAAAGTTATAGCCCCAAAAATGTGATTGAGAAAAAGTTGATGACCTGCACAGGACCTTGTTTTCTCCACTCGCTACGTACTATCCAACACTGCAAACGCTAAAAATTGTACACTTTCTGAGATAATATTAGTAGGAGGATGGAGGATGGAGTTCGTCTTTACGCCAGTTCACATTTTTGAGTAAACATATCTTAAATATCAGAGGAATTGACGAGTCGGATGTGTGGTCATTATTAAGAACATACATAAAAGAATGTCGACGTTGCAAAGCATATAATTTCGACCGAATTGCTTTCCTCGTTAAACCGATACCAAAGTTTTAGTGATTCAACGAATGGAATAACGTTCGTAAAGACACATGTTTAAAATGTGTCTTTGAAAGTAAACTACACACTTGCACACACAGCACCTGAACCATCCAGTGTAATGACGTGGTTGTTAAACGCCGTTGAAATTTTGGAGCACTGATAATTCTAAAAACTAGATCTGTCTTTCTCCATCACTGTATGTATGCTTTACTTTTGTAGAACCATACTTGGTGAAAGCAACTTCTGTGAGAATTACACAATACAAAATTTTTAGCTCAATGTAATGTTCTGTTTTCTCTTACCAGTGGAAGTGGCAACAACGAAGAACGGCAAAGAAATGCACATTTTATGGACGAGGGAAAAATATTTTTTCTGGCCCACGATATTATTCGTACCATTTTCTTTCCGGAGTGAAAGTCCAATTAGAAAAACCAATGAACGGAATGGATTGTAGAGCGAAGGTAGAAGATACCATTTGCACTATTTACAAGTAGAAATTTTGTGTCGTATCTAAATTCCATTGGTGGAAGTTGATACTTTTAAGCGTTTGGTGAAAGCTGCCTTGCCAGCTGCCTTTGCATACAGTAAAAATGCTCTGCATTCTTCCTTCCTGTCTTACCGCGTCGTGTGACACTATGAAAAGATGTAGAAAATCGATGGATTGCCTTTTGAAAAGGAGATAATGGAAACGTCATTCCATCCATTCATCCGGTAAAAGTCTATGGTGCATTTATTCTTGAAACCCTGGACTCATTTCCTGTTTTGAAGCTAAAGCGTGTTCGACATGCTATTTATCTATTTGCTGATGAAGCGAGAAGCAGGAGAAAGTGAAGTCTAATCTATGCATAAAGGAGTGCCCCATTTCTTTTGTGGAAGTCTTAAAAGGAACTTTCTCTTAAGCCATTTGTCATTCCACTTATCGAAATAATAATAGGCTTATCTTCCAGGATTCCCTGTCCACCCTTTTGTTATTTTAACAGCAAAGAGTAGGCGAAAGTGGTAAGGTGAACTTTTGTAATACAACTCTTTCCAGGTGATATCTTCGGTTCTTGTACATGCATGAGTGGGACGTCGCAATTAATTTTTTGACATGCGTTTTTAATTTTGAAATTTGGTTTTCTCCATTTGTGTTTTGATTCAACGCATGGCAAATAAATGAACTTTTATATTGCTTTTTTCCTACCACTCTTTCGTCTTTCTCACTGTCGTTTTCAGACTGACGGACAAAGTAAATTAAAAAAATGAAAGTAGGGCGAGGAATGGAGTATCTAAAATACAATTGAATTGGAATGAAACATACAAGGCAATTGTCAACAATAATGAGAAAAAGTTTTTTTCATTTGTTTAGCATCCAACTCAGGAGAAATAGACTCGCAAACTTTCTGCAATCTCTCAAAAAGTAAAAGGACTCAGGCTGCCCATTGTGTTGACTCTTCTAACTTTCACTTACTTCCACATCACCGCATATCACTTAACCACCGGACAAGCCACCAGCTGGAGCTTTATACGGTCGAATGTCCAGAGTGAAAGCAGGAAACTTTGACAGATATTTAATTCATGAAGTCAGTCAGTCAGTATGTCGTCCCATTAAACCAATCTAAATCCACTAACTACAGGTCATGAATTGCTATTGTCCTAAGATTTATTTGCATTGCTCTCTTCATCGGTAGTTTCTCTCTCCACTTGTGCAAACACATCACAACATAACAGAGAGTGGAGAAAGTCACTTCACCAGATCCTTGTCAAGAACTTTGACTCCATTCAATTAAATTGTATTCCAGTCCATTGAGCAGCACTGTAGTCTAATTAATTCAAAGCTGTCAGCCATCACAGGCAAAATGGAAGTTGTAATTTAATGCCTTTACAATTGAATTTTGAATTTGAGCACACAGACCAAAATGTTGCAGCCTTAAAACATGTCTTTGGAGTAAGTCAACTGTGACCTTGTTAGCTATCTCCAATAGCTTATGAACTGAGGAATCAGAATCATGAGAATATTATTTTTTAGTTGGAGTGTAACGCCGTTTTATAAACTGAATTAATTAAAATACAGTTTCGAAGATGGTAACCGTTCGTCGGAGTCTTCACTTTGCCAGGAATGAGAGAAAGTGTTTTTCTTTCCCAACCATCTAAGGATTCGAGGCGACAAGTCAAAACCCAATCAAGGAAAACGTCTTCACCTTCACATCTTGTCTCGTATCGGTTTCGTTTATATTCAACTTTTAATTTAGACTTTGTAATGCGAAAGGAGAAAGTTGCAAAGCATATCAAGATACACGTAAATCTGGGTCGGAGACAGTTTTCTTGTTCTCTCTTTTGCTTTCAATCTCAGATCTGACCTCAATGCCCCTGTTCCTTGACTTTAACTTGAATAAACTCTCTTGACTTTATACACCTTCACATAAATATATTTTATGTGAAGAGATGTTCCCATGATTTACGACCTTTCTTGACAAAGTTTCGCTACAAATTCGGCTCCCGGTCAAAATCCCCGGTTCCTCAACATGCATAAATTGAGTGTGAAAGTAAAGTGATGAAATCTCGGTTTTTTTCTCATGAAAACGGGTTTCCGCTTTTGCAGATATATAATACAACATTTTCCAGGTGATTTGATTTTTGAATGATATCGACGTCACGATTTATTTTTCGAGATATGTTTTTATTTCTAAAGATGTTGTTTTTGGTTTGTTCTTATTTGTAGGCTGATGCATTGCAAACAAATGAGCTTTCAAATTGTTGGTGCCACTCTTTTTTTGTCTCTTTGTAGTCTAATTAATTCAAAGCTGGCAGGCAAAATGGAGTTGCAATTTAATGTCCTTAAAATAGAATATTGAATTTGACCTACAGGCCAAAATGTTCGAGAAACTTGTCGCCTTAAAGACACCTTAGCCCAAATGGCATTGTGAACCCAAAAATGAGGTGGTGAAAGTTCGATAACCTGCTAAGGGACAAAGATTTGAAGCACCTTGCTTTCTCCACTCAACACATTCTTTCCACAACACAGCATATCTGTCTCCTTACTTAAGTGCAAAACAAGCAGAAGATTGTGCACTTTACGACTGACTGTTTCTGAGGTTAAGGTGGGTGTTAGACGCCGCTGAAAATTTTCTGAAAGTTTTAGTATCTAAGATTCAGTTTAATTGAACTTTTAAATTCATGTAAACTTTTGCAATCAAGGTTTGAAATTAGCAAACATGAAACCATTTCTTTGCTTTTTCGTTTTCAATAAATCTTTCGCCCTTTGAAACTAAATTTTGATTGTGCCAACTTTTCTCCAATGCACTTCCCTTCGTCTGTTTCACTAAGTGACAATGTTACCTTTCTCCAAGTCAAGTTCCACTCATTACCCTCACTCCGAGTAAATATTATTACAATCTATAGTTTTGACTGTGAACACGAAACCCTGACCGTTGTCAACATAGCATTAAAAGATGTCGACGTAGAAATTCCCATAATTTCAACCGAATTGCTTTCCTCCTTGAACCGTTAAGCTTTAGACTTGGATTACTATATGTCCGTCACCACACCACCAGACTACATGTTACAAATTAGGTATATTATTACGACCGAGTTTCAAAGACTAAGGACTTGGGTAATAAGCCTTCATTCTCTTTAGTCTTTTACAATCCCTGAGAGAAGGATCCAGTACTTTCTCAAAGCCTATACAGCTTTCACCGTGGAAGCCTGCAACTTAGTATTTCAGTAGCAACTAAGGAATTCCAGGGTTGTGAGCTAATAAAATGCAAACGGTCCATTACGCTTGCTTTCTCTCTGCCCTTCCAAACTACCCTGAAACCAAGAGAAAGGACGCAGCAGCAGCAGCACACACGGCAAGTGGGGAAAGCAGTGCAACAACACGCAAAGTCGAAATCTCCGACGTTGTGTGCAAATATCCGCAGACACACACACTCAGTCAGAGAGTTTGGCTTGGGGGCAATGATGTGAAAGACCAGTGATAGAACCTTTCTCTGTCTCTCCAACACAACTTCGACAAACAACTTCAAAATTCACTGCATATGAAAAACGCAAACGCATCAC
>JAQIWU010002325.1:0-12548 GCA_034696445.1 Isotomiella minor
CGAAAATTGTAGTACTAGAATTATAGATGAATTTTAGGAATTGATTGCTAGTTCAAAAATATTTTTTTGTATCTTTTATAGATGCGTTTTACATCAGGGTTATGTTAGGTTCATAGTTAAGCCTATAAGCTTACTTATATCCTACGTTCTTATTAAATAGTTAGCCATTGGTGGCAATAAATAAGTTAAGACAGCAACGTCACTGTCCCCTGTATTCTCAACTCATTGTAAAGTATGGCATAACGTTTCCCATAATGAGCTTTCCATGTATTGATTAACATAAGCCTTCGTTTTTTTTGTTTTGATGCATTAATCAATCACAGAAAAGAAGCATAGTATTATTTTCTTTGCGATATTGATTTCCGGTTGGGATTCGATTCACCCAAGTTCGTATAAAAGTGCACAGTGCGAAAAGGAAATTAAGTTAGCAAGACTGACTCCGTTATTCTGCAGCTAAAAGTGGATAATGGAAATGGCAAAAATAAGCAAAGAAGGGATGATGACGACTTCATCGTCTCATTTATCGATTTCTGGTGACAACAGTCCCTTTGACAAGCACTTACGCCTGTTTCTGGAAAAGCGAAAGAACATCCAGGATTTCAGCATTATTTTCCTACTCCTCACCACGACCATTCTGTGCATCGTCACGGTGTGTAGGCTGCAAACGTTTCATTCGTCGTCTCACTGCCCCCCATGCATGAAGTCAGAACCAGCTCCCCTTTCTTCACATGAAGAATCCAACGCCCTCGCCATTCTTACCATGATCAACGCAAAATTGGTAAGGATGGAGGAAATGATGGTTGTCGTCATGAGTCAAAAACATACCACCGAGCAAACAACCCCAACGTCCTTTGCGACCTTTTCGTCTCAACCTTTTACTACTGACAGTGACAGTACGTTTGAAACCGCAACTACAACGTTCTCAACGTTCAGTACGACTACGTCTCCCACTACTCTAGACACGACAACAACGACGACCTGCCAGAAAGGAGAGACCGGCTCTCCAGGACCTCCAGGGGAGCGTGTTAGTGGCATTCTCATAAAATGTGGTCGAATATTCTAACCTCAATAAAACTGACTTTAGGGAGAACTTGGAGAGCAAGGGGAGCAAGGACCGATGGGGTCAGAAGGTCTGAAGGGGGAAATCGGTGAGAAAGGTCAAATGGGTGACATTGCTCACTCAACAGGTCCACCGGGTCCCAGAGGCCCACCTGGAATAAAGGGAGAAAGGGGTGAGACGGGTCCCAGAGGAATGACTGGGCAAGATGGTCCGCGAGGGTGGCAAGGAGACAGGGGTTGGCCAGGTCCACCAGGACCTCAAGGAGAAAAGGGGGATAGATCAAAATTGTTTGGATAATTAATAAGGAATGCTAGATTTTTAATCGTCATCATGATATTCTGAACATTCAACTCCTTAGGTATTAAATGAGTCATGGAGGAAGCCACCGAGGAACCAACTTCCTTTGCAGTCAACAAGATAACGTCTTAATTTAGCATTAAATCCTGACCACACACGCCCATTGCATGTCCGATGTTGTAATAAAAGTCCACAATTGAGTCAATTAATTTCATTACAAGTTTGACAAGCGTGTCTCAGAGTGCCCCATTTTTTACTCATCCACCACATCCATCCTATCTAGCACTAAATTAGCTGTGCAATGAACAAAAGAGATTCTTTCACTCAAGCACAAAGGAACAGCGTCCTGACACCCCACCTTATCGAGATGAAGGCAATCAAAGACGACAAAGAGCAAGGATCAAT
Source organism: Isotomiella minor (assembly GCA_034696445.1). Classification (NCBI taxonomy): domain Eukaryota; kingdom Metazoa; phylum Arthropoda; class Collembola; order Entomobryomorpha; family Isotomidae; genus Isotomiella; species Isotomiella minor. Next base: position 1,763 of record JAQIWU010002325.1, read on the forward strand.
TGCTGCAAACGACGACGAAGAAACGAAGCGTGGAGTAGCTGCATTCAAATTGCAATGTGAAGAAGAGTTTCCGACAACCTTCACAAAGCATGGACGATCCATCCATGAATTCTTGAGCTTGGTTCTTCTTTGTGTGATCTTCTTCCTGTGTTTGGCCAGTCTTTCGATACAAATTGTACACCACTATGGAGCTGAAAATCATCGCCACGACTCCTCAATGGAACAATTTAGGGTGGAACTAGGTCAAATTAAAGGACAACGACTGTCCTGTCAGAAAGGGGAGCAGGGACCACCTGGACCACCTGGATCCGATGTAGACTTTCATGCCTTAAATACTAAAAAATGCTCAGAATTTTCTAATTTGTCTATGCATTAAACATTAGGGCCTCAGTGGAATTAAAGGAGACAAAGGTGAACCTGGACCCCTTGGACCTCCTGGACTTGAAGTTGTCAGAGGAGAAGCAGACATACCGTACAAAAGACCTGCAACAGGGTAGATTTGTATTTAACTACAAATTTCTCATATTTTATTTAATAATGCATTGCTTTTTGTCATACAATTTCTACGTTAACAATATCTATAGGCATTAATGTTACAAAAATAATAAAATTGCTTTAAATTGGTAATACTGTTCCGTTATACATTAGAATAGCATACAGCGTTAGTCTTTGGTCTTAAACTTCACTCTATATTTGCCCAGCCTACACACTTCATTTCACTTCACTCGCGATAATTGATTCATCTCCTTTTTGACTTTCTATAAATAGATCAGACGTCATGCTTGTTGCTTTATGGCTTAATAATGAGTCTGATAGCTACCATAGTGACTTGACTAATTAGCATACACATAATCCGGTGGTAACTGGACTAACACTAATCATCGCTGTCACCATCATCTTCATGGTCATTAGCACCTCCTCTGGGCATCATCATGGCTCCTGGTCCTGGTCCCCCTGGTCTTTGACTTTGGGCTTGGGATTGGGCAGCTGCAATCTTTTGAAGCATGGCTTGTTGTTGTAGGAACTTTTGCTGGATGTTTTTTAAAGCCATGGAAAGCTCCTCAATTTGCTTCTGGTCGCTCATAATCTTAGCCTTGAGTTGAGATTCCTTTCGTTTACAGTCGTCATGGGAAGCACCTCCACCTCCACCCCCTGACGACGTTGGACTAGACGAGTTTCCTCTCCTCCGCCTTTCCAGAATCCGACGTTGCGTTTCCTACACACAAAATGAATCAAATTTAGTCAAACTTGTTACAGGTTGTAAGGAGATAAGACTACCTTACCTTATCTACGCCTTGGAGAAATATACTCTGCTGCTGCTCCTCCTGCTCCAGCATTTTAAGCTTCTCACACGAACACGAGGACGAGGATGATGTCGAAGACGCTGAGGAAATACTCGAGCTGCTGTCGTAGGTTATCACTTGAGGAGATCCAGGGGCAAACGTGGGCCGTTGTTGTTTCTTCATTTTCAGAGGCTTCTCAACGTTGAAATCAGGAGGAGGAGGATTGTTTCCATTTCCATTGGAAATCCCCATCTTTTGCCTAAAACGCTGCATCATCTTTGACTCAGAGGCAGTCGAGGCGGACAAGGCTGCTGAGAGAAGCGTCATTTTTTGTACCTACGTACTTCTGTCTGTGACTCACACGTCACGAGCTATTGTTCTATTGCTGCAAAACTTGATTGCTCATTCACAACTTTTAGCACTCTCTCCTCTCCTCACAATAATATCCTATTATTGAGTGTATCACTGCTGTAGTTGTTTTGTTTGCTGTGCCAAGGCTTCACTTTACTCACAGACAATCAAATATTAAATTCCGTGTGGATGCCTCGAATGCTTGATTGTCACTAACGGGTTTGTGGACGAGGCTGCGCGTTTATATGGCCAAAGTGGTACAGGCAAACGTAAAGGCATGATGAAAATAATTTTTCCAGACGCTTCTACTGCCAATATACTTCATTCAATCTCAATCTCACGCTTACGTTTGCGTTTCTTACGTAAAGTCATAAAGCTATCTTATATCTTCATGCTTACCTAAGCAAGTTTGTTAATGTAATGCTGTTTCTGTTAGTTGAGTTTGTTTGAGCAATTATGACACGGCATGACATCCCCTTTTGTTTGTAAGAGAGTAAGAGAGTTTTGTTTGTTTCTCGTACTACGTACGCATACGAGTTAACTGTGCAGATAGTGACGAAGGAGTTAGTTTGGTTTAGGTTTAGTAGAAAAAAAAGTAGTCCAGCAAGGATTTCCAGACTTTTATGAATTATTTTTAGGCTTGTATTGTTTATTTACCTTGTTTCGTCTCACGTTGTACATTGTAAATGGTTCTTTCTTTCTTGTTTCTTCAATAAACGTGTAATGTGGTGTAGGTATCTGCAAATAATCCGGTTTGAGAGGTAAAATGCAATAATGTTTTTTACTACGTTGGCTTTTGGCCTTAATTTGAAGATGTTAATAATGTCATGTCATGTCGACATGGTTTCTAACTAAACGTATAATGTTGTGTTGGTGACATTCCTGTAGCATGACACTCGTGTAATGAAACAAAGACAATGTACCTAAAAAGTTACTTACAGCTTAAAACTTTGCCGGGTATATTTTGGGCAAGTCATCTCCGGAATTGACCATCCATCCGAATTATTACATCTTGTGATCTCATTTCCGCGAACAATAAACAACCTCCAAGTCGTCGTGGGCACGCTTTGCTTTTTTTGTTCCACTCCGATTGTGATCCAACTTCAGTTCGTTCCAGCAACAACAATAACTTTTTTCTTTCATCCTTCAACGAAGTTCAAAGTTGGTCTTTCCAGGAACATCACCACATTCAATACAAACGTTAAGAAACGCCATTTTTCATAAATATCTCTACACCCCACCTATCCATCGTTATAAACGTAAACGTTTACACTACGTCAGAAGAGTCTCCAAACATAGAAATACCGAAAACTCTGAAACTTGTAACAATGAATGGAATTTACTAACTTCGAGAAAGACAGCATATTTTTAAAACGTTGTTCTATGTTCAGCATCTTCTTCCCCAAGAATAGTATTTTTTTGTGGACTCATTCAAGAAGAAGTAAGATTTCTAGCATCATGTCAAGCATGTCTCAGCGTGCCCCAACTGTCAGCAATAAGGGCAGATGCATGGCAGTAATGTTGAGGAAGAATTATTATAGCTCAGTTCTAGAAAACAATGCAAATGATTTTATTTCCTTAGAAAGACGAACGTGTAGCTACAGGAAATACTGAGCTTTATAACTATATTGTTGGAAATTAGAATACTTCAATTCTGGATTAATGATTCGTATGGACGAATTCTTTCATAAATTAATAAGCCGCAGATTAATGAAATAGAACACAGAACATTATCTTTATAAATGGAATCTCCTGTTTCAGTCTTCGGATTTCCATTAATATCATATCAATCAAATCAAAAATCAAATCTATATCTTCTTTCTGCACACAAGCTGATGACTTCTCTGTTGCAAGTCCTCCTTGCAGCACTTGTTGCAGCAATACTTTGCTCGAAAGCACCGTCGACACTTGAAGTCAGCTCCAGTTTTGAAGCAAAATCGACACATGGATGGGTCCTTTAAATGAGCCAGCTTCAGGACGCATCCCGGGTCTTCGACTCGAATCGCCAACTGGCCATCAATACACACCTTGTAGTAAGGGTTGATGACTGTGAAAGAGCAGCCAAATCCAATCTCATCTTGCATGGTGGCTATGGAGGCATAGTCATAAATGAGCACTCTTCCAAAGTGACCTGTTCGTGCGGATCAAGCTTTGTATCAATAAGTAAGCTCCACGATAATAAATCCTTTATTGTGCATAGTACGTACCGTTCGTGTCCATGGCCACCACGCTGACCCCAGTCATCTGAACAACATCCGTGACAGCCTTTAACTGGATGGCGAAGCCCTTGTACACCTTGTCCGATGCGTCATTCTCGAATTCCCGAAAAGTGATGGGTTTTAAGCCAAGGATATCGGGCGGGTTCTCCTCAAACTTTGGTGCGATCGTGAGGTTAGATTTATACAGCGCAGTGCTCTGTAACTTTATGGAAGTTGCCAAGGCCTCCGCGTGGCGTTTTATGTAAGGCGAGGGATCCTGAACCGGCTCAAAGTGAAGGGTTGCTATTTTCTTTTTGCAGTGCTCAACACCCTTTAGTGCATCCTTGTACTTGGGCTCTATCGACAGACTAATTTCGTACTGGGTGAGTGCCTTCCAGAACTTCCCCTCCTTCTCGTAGACGGCTGCGAGTCTGGAATATGCCTTGACCCAGTACGGCTTGAGAGTCACGGCTCGTTTAGCGTCCTCCTTCGCTTCTTCCACTTTCTCAAGGGACAAGAAAGAGGCGGATCGGTTGGAGTACAGGATGCCTAGGGTACTTGATGGGATCCCTTCACAGTGAATTGCTGAGGTGTAGAAGTCAATAGCCTTCCTGTAATCCTTTCCTTTGAAGGAGGAGTTTCCCATCTCTTTGAACTTGGACGCTTTTTCCTCCTCCGACGTAGGGACTTCGTTCTTCTCCTCTTCTACCTGATTGAGGTTGAGATATTCGAGCTTGTTCAAAACCTCAATATCCTCTTGACCCAGTCCAAGCCTCTCCATGATTCCCACAGCCGTGGTCCAGAACGTCTCAAAGTCTGAGGCTTCAATCGTGATGGATCCAAGATGGGCTAGCTTGTTTCGAATGTGCTTCAGGTCGTCCATCTCCTTGATTGTAACGAATTTCTCTTGAGGAGGGCGATTATTCAAATTTTGATAGATCGTCCTGATGGCCCCCGTGAGAAGGGTCAGATCCCACGTGGCCACATTACCAGAGTCGACGGACTTCTTCTGTAGCTTTGGACAAGCCGCGACAAAGTCTCTACCAATCCCCTCGGCGAACATTCTCCCACTCCCCTCCTCATTGACCCACTCCTTCCCAGTCACTTCTGCCCAAAGGGAGGTAAATTGACCCCTCAGCAACTCAGTCGCTTTGGCATTGATGAGATAGTGGATCTTGAAATACCGATGGTCAATCTCAATCTGAACCTCCGTCGTCTTGGACCCCATCCTTGTAAATGAAAAAATCGACCTTGTCCCAGGGATTGGAAATGAAGGATAGTCTGTGAGGGGTACAAATTAAAATTAGTCAGTTTTAAGAGTTGTCTATATAGAAGTTTGGAAGTACATTCGTCAAATTCAAAATTACTTACACTTTGTTAAGATTTATGAGACAAGGATCAAACTCTAATTAATGGGTCTTGTGACTGTAGTGTTCGCCGTAATACCCCCGATTGTGAGGAGAAGGACCTGTAAAATAAAGTAAACAGAGAGAGAGAGACTAGAGACAGAGGTCATGAAAAAATGCTTAGTGCCAATAAACTTTAAAGTCCAAATCATGCAGCAAACTCACCTGGTAATTCTCCAACTTGTCAAAAAATGGGGACTTTCAATAATGAAGGAAAATAAGGTATGGACAAAAATGGAATTATTGATGAGCAGCAAGAAGACAACTCAGCTGCTGTGCAAGTATCTACCAATTCTTGATTCTTTGACAACTTTTACTTTGATTTGGAATAAGAAGACTCCACTTTACCCAAAAGAAATAACTGTTATTGTGAAATACACGGAGAAAGGTGGTATGGTTTCGTTTGAGAGTCTCTAAATTTAGACATGACATAACGGAAGTCTCTTCCAAATCTTCAAACAATCAAGAATAGAATTTGCCAAAAATTAAGACAAAACATGCAGTTGTGGATGCTGGAGAAAAAAAGAAAAATTTGTAGCATCATTTCTCAGCGTGCCCCAAAACCCCAACTTCCTCACAATCAGTAACAATGATAGTCGCATGGGAATTTGGAATGACAAAAGTATTAAGACAAAATGCACACCTTTTAATCATCTTAACCATTTGTTGCTTTCACAAAGTTTTATCATCGTTGATTGTAAATGTTTGCAATTAGTTCATCATCATCATCATCAGCACCTTCATTTCCTTCATTATCATTATCCACCAACTTCACATCCTTCCCAGTTTTCTCTTCCTTTGTTGCACCTTCTGAATTTTCATCGTCTCCTTTTGCCCCATCGTCCTCATCCTCCTCATCCAAGACATACTTTTCCAGTGCCAAAGTGGCCTTTTCCTTTGCATTATTGGTAGCTTTAGAAGTGTCTTGGTCAGGAAGATTCTCAATCTCAGGATCTCCAGCCGCCCTCCTTTCCAAATTATCAATGCTCCTTCTCAACCGTGGAATCTCTTTGTTCAGATAAGCCATGTACTCCTTGTGATAAGGCCTGTCTGACAAAGTGGCAATCGTCAAGACGTCCCCATCTTGATCCAGGAGTTGTTGATCCATCCCGGCCAAAGTGTCCACGGAATTGGAATTGAGCCCCGGTGGTGTTTCCCTCTCATGCTTTGATTTCCAATAGTCTAATTTCCACATGGGAAGTCGCTGATCCGCCTCTTCATTTTCCTTCTGAAGAGCACGATAGTTCATGACACTCACAGCCGTCCGCTTCAACTCCTCCACCTTCCCCACTTGCTTCATCAGCCTCTTTTGGAGTTGATGGTAGTCGGATAGGCGGTCCAAAATCGAAGGGTCTGTGACCAGCTTTTCCAGAGGCAGCTTCTTTGGGGCGTCTGACAGACTCAGCCTCTTGACAACATCTTTCAATTGGTTCTTCTCACCCTCAAGTTTTACCATGGCCTTCTCCGTCCACCAAACCTGCTTCTCCATGACGGAATATTTTGAGATTTTGAACCGCAGGCGGTCCTCTCGCCTTCGACTCTCATCAATTCTTTGCTCCAACTCGTTCTTCTGATGTTCTAGATGAAATATTTTCTTCCGATAGCTGGCAACTTCTTGAGTTCCTTCCCTCCGCTTGTAATTCCTTGTGTGACCATGACCGTCGTCTTTTCCTTCTTGAGTTGATGGCAGTGGGACCCCAGTTCCCTTGAGAAGTTGAACCAGATTCGGGTTGGACTTGAGGACTTTGACAGCGTTCCTTTCCTTCATGATCTCATTTCTACACATGATCCTGTGGAGGGAGCGGGCTTGAGCCCGTGTGTTGTCCAAGTCTTTGGTAATCCTTCGTCTTTCGATGTCCAGGACGTTCGCTGAAGTCATTGCTTTGTTCATTTTCTGCTTTAGGTCCGCTAGTTGACACTTGAGTTCGCTGTTCTCCCTTCTTAGGTCCTTGACCTGAATTGACGACTTACGAGTGTCCTTTTCCTTTAGTTCAAGTTCGTTTCTCCAATGAGTGGCTTGCCTATCCAAATGTTCCATGGCTTCCTTCTTTTTCCTCTCGTCGTAGAGAGTCTCTCCCTCACGCCTTCGGGTGAGTCCCAACTGCCTCAACGTTTCCTCCTGTTCCTTTCTCCTCAATTCCATCGTCCTCAGCATGAGGTCAATTTCCTTCCGTTGAGTCACCATGGTTGACACTTGAGTTCGATTGGTGTGGAGGAATTGTTCCATATCCGCTGCTATCTTGGTGCTAGCCTCACCTTGGATGTGACGTTGCTGTTCCAACTCTTGGAGATTCTTGAGGAGGGTGTACTTTGCCCCTTTCATTTCCTCCGCAGTGTCCTCAGCCCTCCTCCGCTCTCCCGTTTTGATGGCAATGTCGTTCAGGAGGAATCTCTTGTCTCGTTCCAAGTTTTTGAGAAGGTGTCTCAACCCTGTCAACTCTTTTTCTTGACCGAGTCTCATGTTTCTCTCCGTCTCCAAGGATTTTAAAACGCCCTTCTTCACGTCGTCCACTTTGACCAGGTTGTCTTGACAACGCTTTGCCTATGCAAATTAAAGAGGCATACATAATGTACTGAGTTAAGTATATTTTCATTCCATACCTTAAAGCCAAGCTTTGACAACTCATTTTGCATTTTAGTCTTGCCCTGGGCCAACTTCTGGATGACTCCCTCCTTCTCAACCACGGATTCTTTGAGCTCTTGTATCCTCCCATCCCTCTTGATGAGTCGTCGTACATTCGCCCTGTTGTTGAGAAGGGTCTTTTTGAGTTTGATAATATGTTCGTCATACTGGGCCTCTATGGCCTCTATTTTATTCATCCAAAAGTCCTCCAGGGGATTTGTGAGGTCCCTCTTCTTCCCTGCGACCAGGTAGGGAAGGGGGAGGGTGTCAAGGGTGGAGGAATTGACTGCTTCCATGCTTTTAAATGCTTCTGAGTCCATGATGTTAGAGAAAGGAGGAAGGTGTGGTTGGTTCAGGCTAAAATGACAATCGTGGGGCAACATGTGACTGCAGTGATTTTATTGACCAAACAAACAAATGTGGCACAAGTAAGTGATGCATTTGTCCCAAAAAAAGCCATCATTTATGGTGCTTTCACTCAGTCAATTACATACATATAATGCCACTGTTAAAAAGTCATGCAACCAATTTTAAACTGGGTGATAAAACAAATTGCACAACCCAACGTGGTAAAACAAACAAAGTTTAATCCTTTGCACACATTTCATTTACACACCAATTATCATCATATCACCACCACCACCACGTGCATACGCAGTACTTAATTATCATTACCTGTGCCTACACTTATCAAGTCGTGTATACGCAAATTTTAACCCAGTCATCTAATCATGTCATGTATCATCTCATCATGCCCCGTTGGGATGGGTACCTAATTTTTGCACGCACAACAACATATACCGTTACATAAAGTTGACATTTTCATCATTTTCGTTCTTTTGGCTTCTTTTCAATGATTCTCAACAAATGAAAAAACCCAGCAGACGACGAGATGATGATGATTGAGTTTGAGAACCTGGGTGAATGGTCCAGATCATAGATCCAAGAAAGAATCAAACGAACTTTGCCTTCTCTCTTCTTCTTGAGAAACATAACATACGTAACGTAACGTAATGCGTATTTTACGTCATCACCACAAGACCAAGATCGAAACGAACAACAGCGAAAATGTTGTTCTCTGCCCCAATGCTTTTAAGAAGGACGTTTCAGCTTCAGCCAGCCAGCAAGCACTCGAGCAACATTTTATTCAACCAAAAGAACTCGATTCGACTCTCAAAAGAACGCATTGGGCATTGCATTGGGAGACAAAGAACAAAGAAAGATAGAAACAGCTTTGGTGATGGTGGTGGTGGTGGTGGTGGACTTTTTGCTAATGCTCCTACGTCTGTGCCCATATCTGCTGATCCCACAGTCAGCAGAGCCACACAGAGCAAAGGCAGCAATATTGCATAGTGACTGGCAGAATAAAGACACCAGCAGCAGCCAGCCTGGGCCACTACTGCACACTCATTCACTTCTTCTTCACTTCACATCGACATCACACGCAGTTTAATTTTTTAAATCCCAGATTTCTTTCTTTCTTTGTGTCAGCCATACTTTGATACTTCGTCGCAATTAAAAAGATATTTAATTAGTTTCCTCATTCCTCGTCGCCAGTTGTGTCTTCTTGAGCAAAAGAGAGGAGGAAGAAAGTGACAGGGAAAAGGCAAAAAGGTAAGTTCAAAAGAGAGAGAGAGAGACCATTCTTTTTTGTTAATTAATTAGGATCCCTTCCAGTCAGTCTTTTGTTTGTGTGTCGAGACCAGTTTTCATTTGGATATAAATATGTTTTCCAGTTAGTTACACGATGACGATGATGGAGGAAGGTGTTTATTAGACAAGGTCGTTTTCATTCCGTTTTATTCCTTTAAGGTCATGGGTCAAGTCAGGTCATTTCCTCTTAGGTTTTAGCTTCTTTGTTCCAATATTCTTTTCTTTTGTGTCATCAGTCAGTCAGTCAGCTCTCCTTGGGTCGTGACGAAATTGAAATTGGTTGGTTTTTGGGTAAATTACGTCAGACAGCAGACGACGACAAAGGTGGTGGTTTGTAAAAGTATGGTGGTGGTGATTTCAATTGCTACTATATACTCTTGTCTTGGTGGTTGGACTTTTTACTTGAAAAAAACATTGAGTCATCATCGTCGTAGTTGGGATTTTAATTAGTTTGTATTCGACAAAGTGTTCTGTTTTGATGAAAAAAGAATTTGGTTTTTAGGTAGGAGGATAACTGACATTACCAAGTTTTTTCAATTCATTTTTCTCTTTCCAGAACGAGCAACTTCCTGGTCAGAATCGGAGTCCCGTTCTAAGTTATACCGAGTTGGAAATAGTCGTCAGTAGTGGGGGCAAGAAACAAAGAAACTAATTGTTTGAATTCATTCAACAAGAAGGCGCAGGCAACGTCAAGCAGAGGGGCTAGTAGGTCCAGGTCCACAGTCGGGATTTTATTATGTAAGTAGCTTCATTTTCAGTTTCTGCGTTGAATTCCTCTCACAAGGAAATTACACAACTTTTAACTTTCTCTTTTTCCTTTTTTTAGTTCGAGATTACCAGCAGCGGAGGAGAAAGATCCTTTAATTTGAGGAAATGGAAGGAGAGTCCAACGAACAACAAAATCATCAGCGCCAGTGTCAGTCAGGGTGTGGTTTCTTCGGCAGCCCTGTGACGGATGGACACTGCTCCGTGTGCTATAAGAAAATGGTCAAGAATAAGCAACAACCACCAGCAGGGAGCTTGAACTTGAAAGTGCCGTCCCCTCAGCAACGTGCCACACCCACCGCCACCACCACTCCTGAACCCATCATCTCGCTCCTCCAACCACAACAGTCACAACCGCCAATGAAATCTGTAAGATATCTACTTTAACTTCATCTTTTAGAATGACATTGAGCAATTATCATCATTTAATTATTGGTCCTTGCAGGAAAAGGAGGTCTTAGCGACCACTGACAAGGTATCTATCACTGCTACTATATCGACAGACAA